>SKCR01011286.1:0-13243 GCA_019454045.1 Zanthoxylum bungeanum | reverse complement strand
TCAGTCATATGGAGATGATGATCACACAGGGATACATAACTAGTACTCGTATATGATACAGCTATCGGGATAATATGATAAGGTCATGATTATCCGATTACATAGACTAGTTGCTAGTGATCCGATATATGCTTCGTACGGGGCAGATATAATTCCAGTCTCAGGCCTAGCATGTGACATCAGATACTGGATCGTAATACGCAGTACTTAGTATACTACGCTTGATAAAGATTATGTATTCCTTAAAAGAATATTTCTAGAGAATTGGATAGGCACGGTGTTTTGCTAGAAGCCAACCATGTCTTGTAAATCGGTAAGAACGTGGTACGAGGTACACACGTATTCGGATAGTCCGATGACCGTATTTACTACCAACATATCCAGGGATCTCATTGGTCGCTTCCCAAAGATTCACCAATGACATTTGCCTCGAACAGAATTAATTTGGGATTAATTATGAGAGAGAGAGAGAGAGAGAGAAAATTAATCTGAAATTAATAACGGTAAGAATTTATTTGGGATAAAATTCGATTAGAAGAGAGAATGCGATTAATTTGGAATTAATCGATTAAATAATATATTGGATATATTAAATGAAATTAGATTTCAAAGAGGAATTAAAATTGGATTTTAATTCGGCGAACGAATTAATTTAGAATTAATTCGTAAGCGACTTTCGTAATAATTTTGCGAGGCACAATTATTTAATTAAATTGGATTTAATCACGTCGCGACGAAAAATTCATTTAATTTGGAATTAAACGAACCCGGGCCCGAGCGAAGTTGCGTGTTGAGTTAGCCTACTTAAATTTGGAATTTAAAAGTGGTGGGACCCACTTCACTTACATCAACTTGTTGGACATGTGATGGAAGTGGTTGGGCTTAATTTATGGATTTGATTTGTTGAAAGTAAGGCTTGTTTTAATTGTAAAACACTCAAACCAATTCAACACACAAACTTAATATAAATTAACAAGTCAACTTTGGAAGTGTGGTATGTTACTATTTACAACATTTCATTTTTCTCTCTTCTCCCTTTATCTTTGCCGAGAGCTTCCTTCTCCCATTTGAGTTTTTGTTGAAAAAATTCTAGTGAGATAGCACTTCAAAGAGTGAATCAAGGTGATAGGGAAACCAATTCCTTGTGTTTGGAACACAACACAAAGCTTGGAGCTTCCGAAACGAAAAGATTTTTGAAATCTCAACATCCGATCATTGTAAGTATTTGCGCAACTTCTTTGATTATTCACATGAAATCATGACTTAGAGATCCTTGGCATGTTCTAGGAACACTAACAATGGTATCAGAGCATTTTCTAAGCATGATTTTACTTTAAGGTTTATGGACTTTATTTGGGGTTTTTGTGTTTGGAACGTGATTTCTTCAAATTGGTTGTTTGGTTAAGCTTTGATGATGATGAATTAGATTTATGCATCTTAGGAATTGAGAAAATAAATTGGATAAAATTTTCTCAAATTCCTTAGCCTTGGCCGAATACTACCCTAGGTGTGTTCATGGTGATTCTTTGTTAATTTGACTATTGGATGAGTTTATGGCATGATATGTATATTAATTGTTGATTTAATTATATTGAAATCAAAATTGGATATTTTTATGCCAAATTACCGTGAGCATGATAAGCATGGAATGAATTGTTTTGCTTCAATTTGTGTTGGACATGAGTTGGTTAATTAAAGCATGATTAATTAGTTTAATTGGTGTTTTGGAGATATTAGTTTAACTAATTAATTATGGCTATTACATTTTAATTAAAATTAATCTAATATTTGGAATGTTATATTAATTAAAGTTAGTCTTTAAAATTGGATTGGGCTAATTTTGTTGTATTTGGGCTTAATGGGCTTGGTTGGGCCAAGCTTGGTTTAGGACAATTGGATTGGATCCATATTGGGCCTAAAACCATTCCATAAAGTCCAAATATAACTTTTGGGCCTTTTAATATTTAATTGGGCCTAATGGGCCAAAATTGATTTTATGGCAAATGATGATTCCTAATTGGGCTTTGGAATTGGATTGGATCCATATTGGCCAAAGCCCATGCCTTATGAATTAATTAAAAGCCCATTGAACTTTAATTAAAATAGTATTGGATACTGATTGGGCCTTTGAGACCCATTTAGATTGGATTTAGAATCTAAGTGTAAAAGACACATAAATAAGTGTAATTATTTAATTTGGAATTAAATTTGAATTAGTATTGAATACAAATTAAATTGGATTTAAAATTGTAGTTCGATATAATTCAAGAATACGTACTTTGAGTATTTATTCTTAAACGAGTTGGACTCGCGCAAATCAAATCATTGTTTGAACATTGGATGGTCATTAATTCAAAGATTAATTAATTGGATTAGATTGATTGAATAACATGCTTTGTGTGAATACATGGATGTATTGTATGAATAATGTATATCGGATGGATATTAGAAGGGTGAGGGCAATTTTGGAAATTGTTGTAATAAATTTAGAATTTATTAAATTAGAACTGCATGTCCAGCCTATTATCTCTTTATCTCTTTGTATTTCTCTTCTCATCAATTCCCCTCAATGTAAATGAGGTTTCTTTGATGTATTATGTAATTGGGTAGAAGTAAGAATAGTGCTAGCGGGACAGAGAGGAAAGTGAGAGATTTGTTCTAGGAATAAATTTGTTATATATCCATCCGTATATCATTATTAATTTATTTCACGCCTTATTATACTTTTAGAATGCATGCTTAAAGGTGTATGATGAGACCGAATCAAAGATAATAAATTGGTTGCCAATTACGTGAAAAACCCTCATCAAATATTAAACATTTTTCCTTCCATTGAGTGGTTCTCTCTCAAGATCCAAGATTGGCATTGGTTTGTTGGCCAAAGTCAAGATCAATGTCCATCGCGGATGTGTTTGAACAACGAAGGCTTTGTGACTTGTTGGCCAAATTCAAGGTCACTTCTTGTTCATCGATATGGATTATGAAGCTTTCCCACTGTCAATGGGTCCCGCTTAACTTGAATCATTAAGCTTGTTGAGCCAAAGCCAAGGCTTAGTTGATTCAGAGGAAAAGGTTAGGAAATATATTGGATATATTTACATATATTGGATATATATTTCGGACTTGGAGGTCCACCTACCAGATCTAGGAATTGGATGTGATTCAATTGATCTTAGAGATCTACCTAGTTAAGTTTCATACAGCTTGTTGGCCAAAGTCAAGGTTGTGTGTTATTTAACGGGATCCTAGCCCACTAGGAAACTAGGTTTCCCGAGTACACAACAGAGGGTTAGAGGCTCACCGAAAAATAGTGGGAGGCCAGTATTAAATTTGCAATTTCGTTTAATACTTTCCAAACACGCGCTTTCAAATTATTTTCATCATTATATATTTATATTAGTTGGACTAATATTTTATTGTTTTCTTTTAACAATTGGACTGTACCCAAAATCGTTAATTGAATAGTTAGACTATTGTGATTAAGATGGCGGGAAAGATCAACGTTAGGGACATTATCATGGGCGAAAATGTCTTTAACGGGGCATACTTTCCTGACTGGGATATAAACCTCAGGATTTTCCTAGGGGCTGAGAAGATGCTCCATACGGTAGAGAAACCTCTCGGGCCTAATCCTGGAATTGAGCAGCCACTTGAGCTTGAGCTTTGGAAGACTAATAGTGATGATAAATCAACTACTTAATATGTCATGCTTGCTGCAATGAACCCACAATTTCGTCGTTAAAACAAGGGATTGGATCCCCACGAAATGATGTTGAAATTGAGGGACCTTCACCGATCTAACCTTTTTTCGCAGAAGTATGAATTGCAGAAGAAGCTCTTTCACTCTCGTATGTCAGAGGGTACATCTGTCGAGCACCATGTGTCGTAGATGATTGCTGACGTCGAACAGCTGGGTCAACTGGGCATAACCTTTGAGGCTGAGACATCCATAGATTTGATCTTACAGTCTCTTCCTAACAGCTGGAGCGGGTTCATCATGAACTACAATATAATGAACCAAGAAAAGACTCTTGGAGAGTTGATGGCAATGCTGAAAGAGGCAGAAAAAGAGCTTTTAAATGGCAAGAAGCACGAGGCGCACTTCGCTTCGATATCTCAGAAGGGCAAGGCTTGGCCAAAGCCTTCTGGAGGTGTGAAGAATAAGAAGAAAATAAAGGGCAAGGCCAAATCATCATAGTCTTCTAGGAAGACCAATGACAAATCCCAAGATGTCTGCCTGTAGTGTGGAAAACGGGGTCACT
This sequence comes from Zanthoxylum bungeanum, assembly GCA_019454045.1. Taxonomy (NCBI): domain Eukaryota; kingdom Viridiplantae; phylum Streptophyta; class Magnoliopsida; order Sapindales; family Rutaceae; genus Zanthoxylum; species Zanthoxylum bungeanum. Next base: position 8,981 of record SKCR01011286.1, on the reverse strand, counting down.
GGAAGCGTGACTGCCGTGAGTACAAGGCGCACATGAAGGACGTGAAGGCGGGCAACGCTCCGACTTCAGGTATGTTTGTTATTGAAATAAACATCTCTACTTCTAGTTTTAAAAATTGGATTTTTAATTCTGGATGTGGTAATATATATACTGATGTGCAAGATCTGCAGATTAGCAAGAGACTGGCTTCAGGAGAGATCGACCTCCGAGTTGGAAATGGGACTAGAGTCGCCATTTTGGCTGTTGGGACCTATATTTTGGAACTTCCCTCGGGGCATGTACTTACTTTATCATGCTGTTATTATGTACCTAGTTTGACTAGAAACATTATATTTGTATCTTGTTTGACCCATTGTGGGTATACTTTTGTATTCAGAAACACCGGGTGTTTTGTTTATAAAAATGATTTTGAGATATGCAGTGCTGATGTTAATAATGGTCTTTATATTTTGAATATAAATCAATCTCAAACATATAACATGGCAAAAAAAAGGCTTAAGTTAAGTAACAAAGATGAAACTTATCTGTGGTAGTGTCGTCTGGTACACATTCAAGACTCGTATATCCACACTTTCGAAGAGTGGATACTTGGACGGATTTGATCCAAATTCATATGACGTCTGCAAATCATGTTTATTAGGTAAAATGTCTAAAACACCTTTTAACGGTAAAGGTCATGATTATCCGATTACAGAGACTAGTTTTTAGTGATCCGATATATGCTTCGTACGGGGCAGACACAATTCCAGCCACAGGCCTATCATGTGACATCAAATATTGGATCGTAATACGCAATACTTAGTATACTATGCTTGATAAAGATTATGTATTCCTTAAAAGAATATTTCTGGCGAATTGGGTTGGCACAGTGTGTTGCTAGAAGCCAACCATGTCTTGAAAATCAGTAAGAATGTGGTACGAGGTACGCACGTATTCAGATAGTCTGATGACTGTATTTACTGCCAACATATCCACGGATCTCTTGGGTCGCTTCCTAAAGATTCACCAATGACATTTGACTCGAACAGAATTAATCTGGGATTAATTATGAGAGAAAGAGAGAAAATTAATCTGGAATTAATTACGGCAAGAATTTATATGGGATAAAGTTTGATTAGAAGAGAGAACGCGATTAATTTGGAATTAATCGATTAAATAATATTTTGGATATATTAAATGAAATTAGATTTCAAAGTGGAATTAAAATTGGATTTTAATTCGGGTGAACGAATTAATTTAGAATTAATTCGTAAGCGACTTTCGTAATAATTTTGCGAGGCACAATTATTTAATTAAATTGGATTTAATCACGTCGCGACGGAAAATTCATTTAATTCAGAATTAAACGAACCCGGGGCCGAGCGAAGTTGCGTGTTGAGTTAGCCGACTTAAATTTGGAATTTAAAAGTTGTGGGACCCACTTCACTTACATCAACTTGTTGGACATGTGATGGATGTGGTTGGACTTAATTTATGGATTTGATTTGTTGAAAGTAAGGCTTGCTTTACTTGTAAAACACTCAAACCAATTCAACACACAAACTTAATATAAATAAACAAGTCAACTTTGGAAGTGTGGTGTGTTACTATTCATAACATTTCATTTTTCTCTCTTCTCTCTTTGTTTTTGCTGAGAACTTCCTTCTCCCATTTGAGTTTTTGTTGCAAAAATTCTTGTGAGCTAGCACTTCAAAGAGTGAATCAAGGTGATAGGGAAACCAATTCCTTGAGTTTGGAACAAAAACATAAATCTTGGAGCTTCCGAAACGAAAAGATTTTTGAAATCTTAACATCCGATCATTGTAAGTATTTGCGTAACTTCTTTGATTATTCACATGAAATCATGACTTAGAGATCCTTGGCATGTTCTAGGAACACTAACAGCTTCATCCATGCGAGATGCTTCGATCTCTAGGATTTATTCCCGAACTGAGATGATTTGATGGTGAGTGTAGGCATTGCATTTTTACACATTAGCCCAATGAGGAGTCTCGTATGGAGGCAACTACTTCTTTAGTCATGAAAGTCGCGGGAAACGGACGTTGGAAGGGTAAAGTTGGAAAATAGAATTTTGGATGGATTTAATCTCGTTGTTTAGCTTCGGCTGCTTGTTGGACTTCCGTTTCAAAGCTCACCTTAGGCCCAAAACTCCCATAGACCACATACCTAACCCAAACCAAGCCCAAATAGCCAAGTCAAACCAAGTCAAACCAAATCCATGCCCAAAAGATGTGATTCACGCCCAAAGCCCCTTTATTTAGGTATATGTATATTTATCACATGTTTAAATCTTGTTAAATCCTTACCTAAATAAACGAAATCAAATCAAATCATTACCAAATCAAATCCAATCCCAAATCCTAATTAGGAGATGCATTCCTTATTAGAAATCAATTAGGAGATTCCTTCCTAATCTAATTAGGAAAGTCTTCTCTCTTTGCCTATAAAAAGAGGCTTTCACCCCTCATTCAAAACCCTAGCCCATACATCTCTCTCACACGCCTAAAGCACTCTCTTAAGCCTCCATTACACGCCCAAGCATCCCCCTGAAGCCTCCATTGCCGCACCTTCCCTCCATCATCAACAACACCCTTCACGCCCAAGCCCTAAACTTAACCCTCCATTGCTGAGTTCCAGCCACCATTCACAGCCCTAAACACCCTCAAATAAACCTTATTCACGGCCCTAAGTCGCACTAAACACCCTCCAAACACAGCCCATTCGCAGCCCTAAAACAGTCCCTTGAAAACACCCCACTGCACCTGTAAAATGCCGCAGTTCACCTTCTGTTCTGGTCGGTTTTTGTTGCGTCCTTAGCCCCCAAAACCGTCCTAAAATCACCTAAACACCATCCCCAAAACCTCCATAAAGTTTCCCTAAAAAAATCCCCACAAACGCACCTCCATAAGCCTTCAAAATCACCCAAAACAGTCCTGAAAACACCCCACTGCACCTGTGAACTGCCGCAGTTCACCTTCTGTTCTGGTCGGTTTTTGTTGCGTCCTTAGCCCCCAAAACCATCCTAAAATCACTTAAAAACACCATCCCCAAAACCTCCATAAAGTTTCCCTAAAAAATCCTCACAAACGCACCTCCCTAAGCCTTCAAAATCACCTAAAACAGTCCGCTAAACCATCAAGACAGTGACCTGAAACGTAGCAGCGAAGCAGCCGCGAAACGGACTTGAAACAGCAGCCCGAACAGCAAAATATCGAGGAAAGACGTTGAGTTGGTGAACTAAAAGAGTAGCGGATCATTCACCCTTCCAACGGACGTGTAACGCCCTTTCTTAGACGACAAAAGAGGTTAGACCTGAGGGCACCTTTTACCTATCTTCTTTATTCTTTTTTATTTATTTTACTTTGATATATAATTGCATGAGAGTCGTTTGAGGCATGATTTGATTGTTGGATGGGCGGGACATGTGTTCCCTTTTGTGGTATATAGGATGGAAACCCGGACGTAAATTCCGTAGCCGAATCCGAATGGACGGTAGTGCGGTTTGTACTCGGGATACAACACCACGTACCACTTAAGAGACATATGTTTTGTCCCATCCAAACTTGTATTTGAGCATGTTATAGTCTTTAGGTTATTTGTTTATTATTTGAAGCATGGTTTAATTTAATTTGTTATTTATTGTTAAAGCATGTTTAGGTTGTTCACTATGCATGTTCTTAGTTTATGATGCGTTTGGGTAATGATTCGTACATGTTGATTTAATGGTTTAATATGCTTGTTGTGTTACATTGCGTGGAATTATTTGAATGAAGCATGTTAGATCTAAGTACCCTTGAGCATGATTATTGGATAGGTTGCGGTTGATTTAGTGCACAAATTATATCATCACAATGACATAAGTAAGGGACCATTCGAACCTAACGGTTTGAGGTCTTCCCTTGCGAGGGGTGAGTGCGGCCTTAAATCTTTGTCCCGGTTCACACCGGGTGGCGACTCCATGTTATATCGTACTCCCAACTAGGCCGCGAGCCTAGAACAGCGTCGCCCAGGTTCTGTTGTCTACAGTCTGGCGACTCCACTGGGGATTTTAGAGAATCGGCCTCGAAATCATGTCTTGTGATGTTTATATGCTTTGTGCTTTAGTTAATCGTTTCTATAGTGAGTTTAAAGGGGTGTAATCAAAGGCATTGTTAAGCTAGGTAATGGTTCGATGTCTTCCTTCACTCACTGGCTTTTATAAGGAAAAGCTGTGAAAGACACCGAGATAATCATTACTTGTAGCTCGTTGTGACAAACTAGTTTGGAGGACTCGTTGTTTATTCCTGACACCAAGCGATAAGAGCCTAAGGGGCTTGGGTACTTAAGAGAGCCTCGCTCCACCCTCCCTCTGGGGAATCTACAATGGGAAATCCATTCGACAGTTAGTCACACACCGTAACTCGTTGGCACGTACCGTAAGGTATAAAAAAGGTGCACTCACTTGGTCGCTTGAACCCTTGAGTGGGGAGTCCTAGTTGTGGGTAATCCTTCGTCAAACGAGAGCCTTTGTCCGCGCCCCGTGAACCCACTTGTGAAACTTAGCCTTGAAAGAACCGGTAGTTATTTATTTTGTTTGTGTGTTGGACCGCCGTCATTTGGATCCAGTTGGACCTTTTGTCAAAAGATGTGAACTTGTTGGGCCATTTAAACTGGGGCAAGTTTCTGTCCTTTGACAGTTGGGCCAAAAGCTTCTAAAATACCGGTGGGCCACTTTGTGAATGGGCCTTTTATCATTTGAAGTTATTTAGCCGTATCATTGCAAAGTGTAACTGTTGGGCCTTTTCAACTGGGACAAGTTTGCACCGCGCGATGGTGTGATTAAATACTTTAAAATGATAATAGGCCAAGTAGTTTAAAGTTTCTTTTTTTATCTATTACATGCATCGCATACATCTCATGCATCTCATGCATACATGCATCATGTTAACCCTTGTGTCTTAAAAGCCATCATGGATACCCGTTGGGTTAGAAAAAAAGAAGTCAGAACATTCCTTGGGAAAATCCAGTATATCAGTCGGTTCATTGCAAAGTTGACGTCAGTGTGTGAACCTATCTTCAAGCTGTTGAGGAAAGACCAGCCAGTAAAGTGGAATGAGCAGTGTCAAGAAGCATTTGACAGAATCAGAGAATACTTGGTGAAGCATCCCATTCTGAAACCTCCGAGGCAGGGTAGACATTTAGTACTTTATCTGGCTATTGAACCCGAAGCACTGGAGGCGATGATGGTGCAAGCCGATGAGACGGGAGTAGAGCATGCAGTCTACTACCTCAGTAAGAAATTGTTTCCGTATGAAGCTCGTTATCAAGAAGGTGAGAAGATTTGTCTAGCAGTAGTATGGACGTCCAGAATGTCGCGTCATTACTTCCAATCCTACAAGATCCAAGTAGTCGCAAAAGAGAATCCTTTGAAGTATCTACATTCGGTGCCTTCACTAGTTGGAAAGCTGGGCAGATGGTTAGTACTGTTGACTGAATTTGACATCGAGTACCTCACTTCAAAGGTAATCAAAGGGGGAGCCGTGGCAGAATTCCTAGCCTTGCAACCTTTTGAAGGGGATCAGTACAAGTTTGAATTCCCCGACGAAGAAATCCAAGCTATAGCAGTTCAAGGTTGGAAGATGTATTTTGATGGAGCAGTGAACTGCAAAGGAGCCGGAATCGGTATTGTAATAGTAACCCCTGGGGGAGAGACTTTGCCTATGGCCAAGAGGTTGACGTTCAGGATAACTAACAATATGGCTGAGTATGAAGCATGTGCATTCGGCTTGACTACATTAATAGCCTTGAGAGCTACGAACGTGGATGTTTACGGAGATTCAATGTTGGTGATCCGACAAATGTAAGGAGAATGGGAGTTAAAAGAAGAACGGTTGAAGCCATACTTATTCCACCTCAGAAACCTAGCACATACTATCCCTAACTGCAAATTTCAGCACTTGCCTCGGGAAGAAAATCAGATGGCAAATGCATTGGCAACGCTAGCCGCAACCTGGGAGAATCCAGAGAAATTGGTGATGAGACCACTTGTGTTGACAACGGCCAGCAAACCGGTTTATGAGATAGAGAGGATCTTGGGAGTAGAGGTCGATGACGGAAGACTGTGGTATTATGACATCCAGAGGTATCTGGAACATGGGGAATACCCAGAGGAAGCGAGCAGAAAAACAGAATCTCCATTCAGAAGTTGGCTGCTCAATATGTGAGTCTGAAGGGAGAACTCTACAAAAGGCAAGCGAACGGTGTTCAGCTGAAATGCTTGAGAAGAAGAAAGCTCAGAAGATAATGGATGAAGTGCATGCTGGCGTCTGTGGACCGCATATGAATGGATTGAACTTGTCCCGCAAGATTGTGAGACAAGGCTTTTTACTGGTCAACCATGGAAGCCGACTGCGCGAAACTGGTAAGGCACTGTCATGATTGTCAAGCGCATGGGAATTTGAATCATCTGCCGCATACAGAATTGCACGGATTGTCAGAACCGTGGCCTTTCTCAGCATGGTCAATTGATATGATCGGAGAGATTCGGCCGAATGCGTCAAACGGACATCGCTTTATAGTGGTAGCAGTGGACTACTTCTCGAAATGGGTAGAAGCCGAGTCATTCCGTAATGTCACGGCAAAACAAATGGCTAAGTTCATAGCCCGGGATCTCATATGCCGGTACGGTATGCCGCATCACGTGGTTACGGACAATGGAGTCCAGTTTTAGGGAGAGACCAAGGCGATGTTACAGAGATATGGGATAGGTCATCATAAGTCTTCACCATACAGGCCGCAGGCTAATGGAGCAGTTGAGGCAAGCCAATAAGACAATAAAGACGATTCTGGCGAAGATGACGGAGAATTACAAAGACTGGGCTGATAAGCTGCCGTATGCCCTGTGGGGCCAGAACATCTGTGAGAACGGCGACAGGAGCTACGCCTTATTTTTTGGTCTACGGAATGGAAGCGGTATTGCCGGTGGAAGTTGAAATACAATCTATGCGGGTATTAGCAGAAGCGGAGTTACCTGAACAAGAATGGACCTCGCAGAGGTTTGAGCAGTTAGCATTGATGGATGAGAAGAGGATGAAGTCCTTGCATCACATACAGATATATCAGAAGCGGTTGGCCCGAGCATTTAATAAGAAGGTGCGTCCTACCAAGATCAAGAAAGGTGATCTGGTACTTAAGCAGTCGAAGCCGTCGACGACAGACCCAAGAGGGAAGTTCAGACCAAATTGGGAAGGACCATACATTGTTCAGAAGGTAATGGGAAATGGAGCAGTGAGACTGTCGGACTTGGAAGGGAACGAGTTCACCGAGCCGATCAATGTTGACAGATTGAAGTTGTATTTTGCCTGAGGGGCAGAAGACTGGATGGTCACCTGCAGAAGACCTAACCCAAAAGGATAAAGAAAAATCATGCATCCATGCATACGTATAACCCACTATTGCATTCTTTTTGTTTTCGTGTTTTGTGTTTTGTATTCACAGGTTTTGAAGACAGAAAAATGAAAGCGACAGAGATAAACCAATCAGAAACAGCGAAAGCACTGTATTGAGTTTGGGTAGAAATCCCGGGGCTGAGGTCCACATCAGTGTTAAGGTTCAGATAGTGAATTGAGGGTTGAGGCCCGCTTTCAGTTTGAGTTTTGGGGAATGGATCCCGGGGGCGAAGCCCACAGTGTCGGCAGTAGAAAGGAAGAATTCCTTTGAATGAGTGAGTGAGTAAAAAAAAAAAAAAAAAAAGAAAGAAGTCTTTGGTAATTTGATATATGTCCGGTGATGACATTGTGTGCTATAGGTAGAAGCCTTAGAAACGATGAGTGCTGGAAGTGTTCTTCGCCGGTATGCTGAATAGATTGATCTCGACTAGACTCATAAAGCACATGAATACGGGATCTCAACAATGGAAGCCTGAGTGGTTGATGAGATGACTAGCTGAAGAGACAGAGGATCGGTGAATGACCGTTTGCCTGGATGTCCACTCTGGATTACAGACGCTATGATACATGATATGGTCAGAAATAACAGAAATGTCTCTGTAAGAAAAGAAAAAAAAAGACCGCTTATAACCGATAAGCGTGAAGCTACCCATGGGCGAGTATTAGGACCACCATGAGGAGAAATGCTACCTTAAAGGGTAGGTGTGTCAGAAAAAGAGAAAAAAAAAAAAAGAGTTCCGAATGAAAAGAAAGAGACAAGAGTGCAATACAGAAGACCATATCATGTTAAATATGCTGAAGTAATCACAGAATGTGATTAAGACATTCAGGTTGGTTAGACCCACTGGTCCGATTCTCCGAAGCGAAATTATCGAGTTGGCCTGCTTAAGGAATAAGCTGTGAAAAATCCTTGGCACACACACACTAGGAGTCTAGTTTGGATCACCTATTCAGACGATCATAGTTGAGCATATCGAGTACTTTGAAGATTCTCTGGCTTTGACATCAAGCATTCGTTGAGGACGAAAATATATCCAATTATCAGAGATGATCTCGTGAGAGGAATTGCAATACGCTGAGTGGAATCATTGACATCAGTTTCAGTTTCTTCCGAGAATGGCATTCTGGGGCGAGGCCCACATTGACATCAGTTTTTCTTTCTGCCGAGAATGGCATTCCGGGGGCGTGGCCCACATTGGTTCAAATCAGTTTCAGCCAGGTACGGCACTCCGGGTATGGAGATATCAGATCAGCCAGGTACGGCACTCCGGGTATGGAGATATCAGTTCAGCCAGGTACGGCACTCCGGGAATGGAGATATCAGATCAGCCAGGTACGGCACTCCGGGTATGGAGATATCAGTTCAGCCAGGTACGGCACTCTGGGTATGGAGATATCAGATCAGCCAGGTACGGCACTCCGGGTATGGAGATATCAGTTCAGCCAGGTACGGCACTCTGGGTATGGAGATATCAGATCAGTTCAGCCAGGTACGGCACTCCGGACATGGAGATATTGTTGGTTTATTCTAAGGTCCCAAGATCAAACAAGACA
>SKCR01011285.1:0-13283 GCA_019454045.1 Zanthoxylum bungeanum | reverse complement strand
TGTCCTTCAAGGAGTATGGAAAAAATCGCAGTCTCATTGCTTCTTCTGATTCTCGGTTTGTGAATTGAAAGTGCCGCAAACTTCCAGGAGTTGCTGATGTGGGCATTAGGATCTTCAGTTGCTTCCCCCCAAACTGAACTGACTGCTGAATCATCTGGATGCATGTTTTGATGTCACACGCATTTGCTGGTAAGGGAGGAAGTACAATACAGGAAATGAGTCTGTCAACCACCGGAATGGTTCTGTCTCGAATGGGAATGGTGGTGCAACCTCCAAAGGTTCAGGTTCCATGTTGACTAAAGCTTCTTAGCCTTCTCGTCTTTCCCTTCTCAACTATCTGATGGTTCTTTCAATTTCTGGGTCAAGCGGTCGGAGTTCAAAGCTTCTAGTTCGTCTCATGAAGTTTCTGAGAACCTGAAAACACAAGAAAACAAAAACAATAAGTAAAAAGAAATTAGATACAAGTAAAGGTATCTAACCCTAAACTAATAGTAAAAGATAAATAAGTCCCCGACAACGGCGCCAAAAACTTGACCGGCGTAAACACACACGTATAACGCAAGCGCACGTATCGTTCAAGTAGTATAAAAATATCGATCCCACGAGGACTTAATATCTAATCTATTAATTTTATGAGGTCAATATTACTAGTATCTAACAGGTTGTTTGATTGATTTGAAATGGTGATGATTCTAAATTTAAAAACAAGTAAATAAAATTGTTGAAAGTGGGTTTTAAGAAAATTCAATATTAAAAACTATCTAGGGTTGTGATTTCTTTTGATATCATTTTAAAGATGAAGTGGTTATCTTAAAGTTGGGTAATATATTGATTATTAACCTGGAACACTAAATTATGTGTAAGCCTCTGTCGATGGTCAGACACCAAATACCCAGTTTAACCTAATTGAACCATATGTCTATGTCAACCAATTATCTGGATTCATTACGTTTTAGTTCCAATTATGGCTACCCCCGCCCGACAGGTATATTCATATCCTGTAAGGAAATCTATTAAAGGGTTATTTATCCTCAAGGAAGATCGTGGGCTATTGAGTCTAAGGCTGAAACCTAAAATCCCTATGTCTAGTTCATTTTAGATTTACCAGATCAATTTTATTAATGGCCAGTTAATGAAAAAACATTAAGATTAAGGCTCAATAAATAAATCTTTATATTACCCAAGCTATAATCTAACCTCTCTTAAAACGGTGATATTAAAAGTCATCACAACCCAGATAACTAATTTAGTTACAACACATAATTAGGGCTAGTAAAAATTTGAAAATAAAAGACATAAAGTAAAAATGCGGTAAAGTAAATACTGAAAAGTAAATTACAATAAATAAAATGCTAAGGTAAAAGGAATTACTTTTACTACTACTAATTTAGATATCTCCATAAAATAATATATAAACTTGTGATTCTTTTTCCAACCAGCCATATAGGCGGTAACCTGATTAAGTCAAATTAAGTCCAACCAGCCATAAAGGCGGAACCAAAATTAAATTACCAACCGACCAATCTGGCGGTATCCTTTATTAGTCAGGTTTAAAACCACATTAAAATGAATTACCAACCGACCAATCTGGCGGTATCCTTTTTAAGTCAATATTTTAAATAGTGAATATATTATTTTTAAGGGAGATTAATCTAAATAGTAACAGTAAAAGAATTACCTTTCACCCTAGCTGGGGAAGTTACCTCCTCATGGTAAATAGTAAAAAACTGTAAAAGTAAAAAACAAGTAAATTACTATTATTACAAAACGTAATTAAAATTAATTACAAACTAAAAACTAAAAAAAAACTAAAAATTAAAAGAAAGTAGAGAGAGAAACTCTCTCTTTACATCAAAGAGATGAGAGAGAGTGATGCCTCTAAAACTGAAATTGAAGCTCTATTTTAGGCCTCGGTAGGCTTCCAGCGTCGCGACGCCAGGGCCTCTGGCGTCGCTACGCCAGCTTTTGTCGACGTGGCACACTCTGGTTCGCCGGTTTGCAAATTCTGGATAAGCTGATAAGATGACACGTGGCGAGGTGGTTGGGCTTCAATTATTGTGACACGTGGCGGCTTCTGATTGGTCGATGAGATTCTTATCCGCCACGTGTCAGATAAGGATTAGATACTCAATGATTGATGCTGACGTGGCGGTGATGTGGCGGTGACGTGGAAAGACACTGTCGGTACCGTAGGATTGCGACACGTGGCACTTCCTGATTGGCTGATGATGATGTGGCACGACACGTGGCAATGTTGACTTGTTGACTTGCTGACGTGGCTGATGACATGGAGACACGTAGGATTCCACGTGGCACACGGGGGCGATGATGACTGTCGGCACCGTAGGATGCTGACACGTGCACGGCGTATGTTAGCAGATTGGATGTGATGCTGACACGTGGCACGGCGCACGTTAGCAAAGTCAAACTTTTATCAGATTCTGATTTGTGGACTCGGCGCACGTTAGCACTGTTCGGCGCATTTTAGGCGTCGCGACGCTGAAGGTCTTGGCGTCGTGACGCGGGAAATTACCAAAATGCCCTTTTCGTCCAATTTTCACGTTTTGGCCCAAATCACCTCCAGAATGTCCTGAAACTTTATTTATCTACAAAATAACACAAAACACATCAAAAATATTCACAAAACTCAAGAAACTATACAAAATATTAGGTTAAATGAGTGGGAAATAGTGATATAAATACCACTCATCAGCCCTCACCCATCTAATATCCATCTGATATACATTATTCATACATCACATCCATGTATTCACACAAAGCATGTTATCAATCAATCTAATCCAATTAATTAATATGAAAATTAATGACCATCCAATGTTCAAACAACGATTGATTTGCGCGAGTCAAACTCGTTTTAAGAATAAGTACTTAAAGTACGAATTCTTGAATTATATCAAACAACAACATTAAATCCAATTTAATTGTATTTAATACTAATTCTATATTTAATTCCAAATTAAATAATTACACTTTATTAATGAGCCTTTGCGATTTAGATTCTAAATCTAATATTTACGGGTCTCAAATCCCAATTAACATCCAATGTCAATTTAATTAAAGTCCAATGGGCTTTCAATTAATTTATAAGGCATGGACTTTGGCAACCAAAGCCCAATAAGGAATCACCCTTTGCCAAAAATCAATTTAGGCCCATTAGGCCCAATTAAAATTTTAAAGACCCATTTTAATTATATTTGGACTTTATGGATATGGTTTTAGGCCCAATTGGATTCAACCAATTAACCTAACCAAACTTGGCCCAACCAAGCCCATTAAGCCCAAATACAACTTTATTAGCCCAATTCCAAATTTAGCCCAACCAATTTAATCACAATATTCCAAATATCACAATTAAATTATTTAAAGTGTATTAGCCATAATTAATTAGTCAAATTAACATTTCCAAAATACCAATTTACATAATTAATCATGCTTATCATCATCAACACATGACCAACATTATTGAATCAAAAAATCAATTTATTTCCATGCTATATAGGTCACGACAATTTGGGGATTTTAAATCCGATTTCGATTTTAATCCAATTAAATCCTAAATCAATTTATCCCATGTCTTCCAACTCATCCAATGATCAAAAAATAAAATTACCATGACTTTAGGGCATACTCAAACTTTCGGCCAAGCCAAACATTTGGGGAAAATCAATCCAATTCAATTTTCATCAAATTGATCACATATAACACCAAGTTATCATCATTCAAGCATACTCAATCAATCAATTTTATCAAATCATGCTCAAATCAATTTTACCCTAAATCAATTTCATGATTAACCTGGCTCTGATACCATTGTTGGGTTTTCTAGGTCAAACCAAGATCATATTAAGCATATAAACGTGTGAATACATCAAAGTAAAGTTGCGGAATTACTCACTTTGATAGGCTTTTGGATGCGATGAACACAAAAATTCTTCCTTGAAGTTTCGGCCAAGCCCTCCATTTGTGCTCCTTGTGTTGTCTTCAAGCTCCAAGCTTTGATTTGAGATTCCCAGCTCATGAATGGGTTTCCCTATCACCTTCGTAAGACCTCTTTAGTGTGCTAGCACTTGGAATAAATTTGCCACAAATTCATTCCTTTGCTTCTTCTATCTCTCGGCCATGAGAGAAATTTTAGAGAGAAATGGCTTCAAAAGCCGTGAGAGGGAGAGGAGAGAAGATTGAAAAAAATGTGTGTTGTATGTTTGGTTTTTGATTTCAAAAATCAAATACCAAAATCCCACTTTTCAAAAAAATGGTACAAGACTTTAAAGTCTTCCAACAACTCACATCACTCACAAGTGACAACCATCACATCACTGAAGATGGATGTGACTTCCATCACTTGAATGACTAATGATGTGACGCGTGATGTGACTTGTGGGCCCCACTTGATTCGAAATGCGAGTGGGCCCACAAACACTCCCGGGCTCGGGTTCGCTAATTTCGAATTAACAAATTTTCCGTTGCGAAGTAATTAAATCAAATTTAATTAAATAATTATGCTTAGCAAAATTACTATTCACGTCGCTAGCGAATTAATTCTAAATTAACTCGTTCGCCGAATTAAAATCTAATTTTAATTCCTCGTCGAAATCTAATTTCGTTTAATATATCGAATATATTATTTTATCGATTAATTCCAAATTAATCGTTCTCTCTCTTTAAATAGTATTTTATCCCAGATAAAATATCTTCGTAATTAATCCCAAATTAATTTTCTCTCTCTTCTAATTAATCCCAGATTAATTATGTTCGAGTCATACGTCATCGATGAATCTTCGGGAAGCGACCCATGAGATCTCTGGATATGTTGGCAGTAAATCCGGTCGTCGGACTATCCGAACACGTACGTACCTAGTACTACGTTTTTATCGATTTACGAGACATGGTTGGCTTCTAGCAAAACATCGTGCCTACCCAATTCTCCAGAAATATTCTTAAAGGAATATGTAATCTATATCAGGCGTAGTATACGTAGAGTTGCGTATTGCGATCCAGTATCAGATGTCACATGTTAGGCCTGGGGCTGGAATTGTGTATGCCTCGTACGAAGCACATATCGGATCTCTGGTAACTAGTCTCTATAATCGGATAAACATGACCTAGTCATATTATTCCGATAACTGCAGCATATAAGAGCACCAGTTCTGTATCCTACGTGACCATCATCTCCATATGACTGAAGTGATACTTCCATCTTGACATCACACCCAATACACTACGATTCTCAATATACCCAGAAGAGGCGTACACATAACCTGTTAAAGCCCTGAACGACCAAAAACCAAAGTATATTGATTGTCGCAAGTATTAGCGATGCAAGTCTCAGGTTAAGACCAAATACACCTACCCTGATTCGGACTTCCATAGACACATAGTCATACTACCAATGGAATTCCGAGGGGTCTATCCAGAGCGAAGCTGTTTCCGTACCATCGGTAAACACAACCTCCTATTACACTTGCATGAGTATCCAATACCCAAATATATGAGAACTATGCCGTTATGCTCCCATAACACGCACAAGTGCAATACTAGTCTATTCCGCATTATCGATGTTCAATCTCGATAATACTACGACTAGGGATTTTTTAATGATTAAAGCTTCATTGATTGATACTGTCTCATATCTTATCAACCCGGAACTAATCAGATGGACTTTTATCATTTATATATCCCGGTAATCCAATTACAAATGATAAAAGAGCAATTTCCTTTGTCACATAGTTAATTTGTACAACAACACCATGTTCTGTACAAATAGTGATGCTATGGGTCATAATTGTCCAACATCTGGCCCATTGCGTCGTTCGATAATGGACGGCAGGCCGCTTGTGCTACAAGGACGATAGAAACGCGACTTTGGGGATGGGGGTGCTTGTGGGGTTATTTGTGATCCTTTGTCATTTTTGCAAAAATAAGAACTATGAGGTATTTATAGGAAAACTTTTAGAATTTACATTCAGATCTCCGAAAATAACAATCAGCCCCTGTCATGAAACTTTCTCGAAAATTCATATTTATGAAGTCATTCTGATGCAAAGTTTGAAAAGTGTTCAATACAAAAGTTGATCATCTCGGAAAGAATCAGCTCAATCGGAGTTCGTTTGAAAGTTTTATAGCTGAAACAATAAAATTTTATGCGTATAACGATAAAATCAGAAATCGAGTAACTAGTTCTCAAAACCACGCATTTTCCAACGCGATGAATCTTCACTTTAAAATATTCTGATCTATTTTCCAACACATAAACTCTTATTTTCGAATAGCATCATGTTCCGAATTCCAAACTTCAATTCAGAAATCTTCCAGAACCGTTCCAAAAATATTCGGGATATTACAATCTAATAGTTCAAAAACTATTCTCAAATAATCTGAATGCTTAGCTTTTCTCAATAAACGAGTAGTGAATGAAAAACACCAGACTATTTACATTAGTGTTATCAAATAGGTCCAGTAGATAATATGTGTCAATTGTTTCTGACGAGGGTTAGAGATTTGTTTTACAAAAGGTGTATCACTTGTGAGTTTTTGAAGTTTGTGAATATTTTCAGGAAAAAAGAATACATCAATATGCATCAGTGTAAATATCTCACCATTCAGTTTTGGGCTTTCAACTGAACGGTGCTCCCACTACTTTATTCAAATTTTATACTCCCGAGATAGGACAACATATGATCTCATTACATATTTCGTGGGTGATCAAATTCTTATTAAACTTATGGAACCTCAACTAACAGTTGTTGGAACCATAAGCCCAACAAATTAGAAACACATTTCTTATTTGTAATATTTTACAAGGCTTGATCAATAAACCTTTAGACTTAGTCACCTCACCTAACAGTTGTTGGTGTTTCAGTCTATTTAGGCCAAACCCAATGCTTTTTCTCATACAGGAATATAATCAACTCCTCACCTGACAGTTGTTGGTAGCCAAAAGAATCCCTATAAAGAAACAGATGGAATAGGCTATGATACTCTATAAAGGTCACTCACTTAACATTTGTTGGGTTGCCCCTATAGAAATACCGATAACCTATTGATTGCATTGGAAGGTTGTAGCCTAATATTTAAAATGAGAGATTTAATATTTTGGTCTCAATTAATTATACATAAAAATGCATAATTTTAATTAGTGGTGGAATTTAAATTCTTATATCAATTTAATGATATCATTTTAAATCATTACTATTTTAATTCATATCAATTTTAATAGATTAACCATGTTAATTTATTAATGAGGCAATGTTAATTGACTTGAAATCAATTCCGGTTGATTTATGTTCGTTCAATTGCTCCAACTAGAATTCAGGTAATTCTAGATTAATTAAATTATTTAGAATCTATATTCTTTGATTAAATTTACACGGAGTAATAAATTTAAGTTCGATCGGAATAAGTCTAAGCCCAAAAATATTAATTTCGATAAATTTAATTTTTTCGAAAAATTAAATAAGTCAAATAAATTAATTAATGAGAGTATAGAATTTTGCAATTTTCAAAATTTACATTTTGGTCCCTATTTAAGAAATTATGAAATTATCCTTAATCGGGACTAAATTTTATTGTCAAACTAGCATTTTTGAAATATACGCGAAATATCGCTAAGGAAAGTCCCAAATTTCCCGAAAAACAGATCGGATTGCGTAGGGGTGTGCGAAACGCGCGAGGAGCAGTTGCAGACGGGAGTGCATTGGGTGTGTGAGGGGCAGCAGGTGTGCGACGTGCATTCCACGCGCCAGCTGCACCCTTCGTCACGCGCACGCTCACTAGCAGGCTAGCGCGCGTGCACACGCCTGAATGTGAGCACTGCACGCCCAGTCCATTGTATTGTATCCATCAGAGTTCATGGGAAATTACCAAATGTGCCATTCAAGAAAATTTTAATTTTTTAACACTTAAAAAACACCGAAAAATTAATCCAATAATTTTTGAACTACCCTTAAAGCATAAATAAACATATTTATGCTTAAAAAATACACAAAATCATAAAAGCTAACTTTAATGAAATTATATATTTTTACATCTAAAATCAACATTTTTATCATGCCCATGCATGTTTCAACCCTTAAAAAAAATATCTACACATCTAATAACTATTATTTTCATCAATATGACTATGTATAGACATATTCATAAATGAAATATCCAAAATCTATTTACATGACAATTTCAACAATATTGTCCTATAATATTATTAAAGCACGTACCACATAGAATAACAATTATTCAACAACCAAAATTATAAACAACTCTAAAAAATTATTACATGAACATAAATGAACAAATAAAATTTTAAGAAGCCATAAAATAGATGACTCTGATACCACTTGAAAAGTGCGAAAATAGTTTTCCCAATTCTTGTGACTATGGTCGAACCGTGCAGAAAATCCCATGATGGATCTTGTTCGATTTTAGTGATTTTTAAAAATTTATTTTTCTTTTAACAAATTAAAACTAACATACACATAAAATATATATATATATAAATGGAAGAGTACAATATATATACCTTCCAAAAATTTTATCCGGTCTCCAGGTGTATCCACACACCAAATCGGTTGATAAACTTTTTGATTATACTTTTTGGGAGATTATAGAAGCTTTGTGAAAATAATTTTCACAATATTCATTTAAAACCATTTCAAATTAAAGCAAATTATAAAAAAAATTAAACAATTTCATTCTCAATATTTCTTTGCAACCAGACAGATTTCCAAAATCAAAAGAAAACACATTTTCATTTTCGCCAATATGTCTTCATCTCTTCTCTTGCCCGAATGGCCTATCTCCTCACTTTTCTCAATTGGCCAAAATAGCTTATAAGCCAAGAAGCAGACCAAATAAAAAATAATTGAAAATCAAGCGCTTTTTTTTTTTTTTCCACCTTGGCCGGATGGCCTGTCTTGTGTCCAAAACCAAAAAAACATTTTTTCCTTCAACTTTTTCATATTGCCGAGAAACAGATAAGAACCATTAAATTGTTTTTGTCTTTTTAGGCTACCATTACTTGGCCAAAATTAGTCGACAAGTCAAAAGAAAACACATGTATGAGAAACTTGCCACCTTAATACTTATCCAAAAGCATAAATAAAAATAATAATAATAAACAATTTTATTATTAAATTATCAATAATTAAAAATTAATTAATATTTAATTATTTGATAATTATTATTATATGTGTCAAAAATAAAAATACTTTATCAGTCTCCCAACTATCCGCAGATCATATTTGCGATATTTCTAAAATCACCGAAATATTTCTCGAATAAACGGGTGCTAGCGCGTCAATAAAGTACATAAATTGTTTTCTGATCTTTTATTGAAACAATTTAAATAATTCATCAATCATTCGGCTAATGTGTGTGACCCACTGGGTTCTCCGTGAGCTAGACAGGAGTCGATACGAATACATTCGTATCACTTCAGCATAACTCATTATAACCGAAGTTCTCAATGATCGTGAGTGACCTCTAGCAAGATATCATGACCCTAGACACGAAGAATAAAATATCGGATAAATCCATATATTCGTACTTACGTGTAGTAAAGTCCATCTACTGTCAACTCTCAATCGAGTGCGGGCCATGAAGTGTCAAATCCCTAACTCAATCATAGAATCAAGAAATTAATCATATACGAGATTTACGTATCTGCAAAACACATTTTCAGATGACGTGTACTCCGGTCGGATATTTGATCCCCCATGTATGACATTCTTACCTAGGATCTCAAGCTCAATTATCTAAGCCACCAGATTCCATGTCCTCATACATTAAGAGCACATTGCCAACAAGTTTCTTTCACCATACGTGGTTAGCTCAGTGCAATATACACAAGTGAACGATGCATCTCAATGCAGACAGCAGTAATGACATCTCAAGTCAAATGACTAATGGTATACTAGTACGGCCGTGTAACGAATCATTGAATGCAGATAATCACTCATGTGATTCATCACGTTTGGTCATGTTTAGTAACACATTACCCAGGTTCATGCTTTTGTGACTTGAGACCCGTCACCTAACTATCAATATCAAATTAATATTGATCTTATGGCGGTATCAAAAAAATGTCAATCATGCAATGTGATCACCTCTGATGACATCATCTCAATCGCGAACCGATTCAGATGCATTTAAATCAAAACTCTGTACTCACATCTACAACTTTTTTGTAAATAGAGGCTTGACACGAAATATATCACAGGATCTCATTTTGCATAAATTATAAGATACCAACTGAACGAATAGATGCAAAATATGATAGGATTATCATTATATTAATCGCAAACTAAATTTACGACTAATTAAAAGATTATATTTAAATAAGGATAATACCCATGAACCGTACGAAACGATTGGTTCTAGGGTATATTCCCAACACAAATATAGTTGAGGTGTTGATTCCTCGAGAAATGGTTAAAGAGGAACTAATTTACTTAATAAGATGTTAACAATAACTTAATTAAAAAAATATTTAATTAGCAAATTAAAATAAAAATTATGAAAATACTTAAAGATTGTCAAGGAAAAAAGACAGCAAAGCGTCATGAATACTTTTTTGTTACGCCTCTATGGTTAATATTTGATTCATTTTATTACTCAATTGATGGTTTCACTTCCCAAACCATCAACTAGAAAATAAATCAATTTAAAACATATTAAATCATAAGGTAATTGACATAATATTTTCTCTATATTAAAAACACAATATGTTATTATTATGATCTATCTAACTTCGATAATATATCTAAATGTAATACCGCAGTAGAAGATTAACTAACAAAATAACAATATCAATCACAACTGTTCTTATATGAAAATTGATAAAAACATACTGATGTCGAGCAGCCATGCAAAATAAATTAAAACATAATTTCATAATTAATTAAAAATCAAAAGAAAGAAAATAATAAAATATTAATTATATTAAAGATTATTTCTTTAGAAATGCATTGCTTTTATAGTCAACAGCCAACACAACTAACATAAGCATATGGGTTCCACTTTTAATATTCAACTTTACTTTCCAACTATTCATGTGCACGCTGCCAATTTTTGGTGGCTTATTTTGCTTTCCTCTTTCCAATATTATATTTCTTTGCTTCAGCCTTCTTTTTGACTTTTTCCAAATTAAATTTTAACTTGTCAAAGCCACCAATTCCATCTTTCAAATTTTATTCACGCGCAGCTCATTAATTTTCTTTTCAGCTCCTACAATATTAAAAAGAAAAATCATAAAATAAATATAAATATTAGACATTCTTCAAATTAATATATTGACAAAATTATATAGTAAAATATAAAATATAAAACTAAATACTTAATATTAAATTCGAATTAATGATAATCAAACTGTACTTTTATGCACTTATCAACTGTCATTGTAATCCAGTATTGAATTTATTAGTTACATAAAAAAAAATGGTTCTCATTTTTAATTAATACATGTGATGTATTGAAGTATTGATATAATACTAATTATTTTGTTACTCATGGTCCATGCACATAAAATTTGATAATTGATGAAAATTTTATATATTTAAAAATTAAATTTACCACGGATAAATTAATCAACTATTAGTTTCAATAACACTATTGTAGCTTTTAAACCACAACAACCAATACCAAACAGCTCGTTTATTGATGATAAAGATCACAATTTGGGGCCTTTAGGCCCATTGATAAAACTGATCACCCTTATTACCAAAGTGGGCAAGTTCCAATTATTATTACATGACACATAATTAAACAAACGACACTTGATCAATTGACAGGTGGATTAACAGTAGCATATTCAAGCAACTCATGGTGACATTCAAACAAGGCCATGTCTTCTTTGCTCAAAGTCACCAACGCTTCTATTCCCTCACCATCTTTTGTATCCATTAATAGAAACAAATTCGGAAACACATAATTCGGAAATGTCACATGTACTGGCTTTCCCCATCCGAAATCAGCTGCTTCGTAATACGGAAACCTGAGAACGCTTGAAAAAGTGAAGAAATCGATCTCATCTGTTTCCACCAGGTCTCTAATTGACTCTGGAATATCGAAGATGCTCTTGATTTTTAGCAAATTTTGTAATCCGTTTTTGCTAAATTCTTCCTTTGCTTTCCTGAGAATACAAACCAAGTCTTGTAATTCGGTCTCCTCCTCACTCGTTTGAGCAGAAAGATACCCAACACTGTTGCCCACAGAGCTATCAGGAAAGGGCGGCGCCACCAGCGCACGCAAGTTCATGGCGTGAACTAACAAAGACTGTCTCGAGACGCCCAGGGTTGATCTTGACACATCCCTTGCACATTTCCACATGAGTGCAGTCAAAGCCTCGACGCGTGATGGCCTTGGCACGCTTGCACTGGCAACTTTGGCCTTGAGTTTATCAACTTTTGAGGCATCAAACAGAAACCTGTTCTGGTCACATTGTGAAAGATGTACAGGGAAGGAGACGAAGGATTCGGCTGGTGGAAAAACAGACGCTGCAACGTATTTCGGAAGCGGAGCCTTGTTTGGCTGATCACGAGCTGTGGCAGCCCAGCTGTTAATGAATGTGGCTAACGACAATCCATCAATTAACTTGTGGGAAGAGTTAATTCCGATTGCTACCCCCTTGCATTTGAAGAAAGTAGCTTGAATAATCAATAATGGACCTGTGCTTCCTACTGGGTTCTCTGTGTCGAACGGATGGAACGCTCGAAGTAAATTCTGATCAGGTTTCTGTAAATATTCTGACAAGACGCCGTTTGCATGAGCTTCGATATATTCAACCCCATCGTCGTTACATTCAATTGAGACATCGTCTTTGATTTTCCCAGCAAGTGGATAGAATTTTGTGAGTGTTTCTGATAAGGATGATTTTAGACGTTGAGATATTTGGTCACCTGTAACATCATTTGCTGTGTAGAGAAAAATATTGCTGATGTAAACTGGAAGAGCGATCTGGTCTAAGAGTGAGAGTTTAAAATTTCTTAGGTGATGAGGAGTTGGGGAAGAAGGCTTGATGGTTTCCCTGGACAGTATCTGAACTTCTAATGCCCCTTTCATTTTCTTCAATGTACCTGTCCTGTATAAAACATCCGAAGTTAAAGATCATATAAGAGCACCGGCAGCGGCGAGTTGATTGTATAGTACATACCAAAAAATCTCGGGACCAGTCCAGCCTACCCGGATTTTAGCCCGGTCCGAGATTAAAATGAGCAGGTCAGACCCGGACTTGGACTTATAATAAAATGACACTATATTCTTGAAATAATAGA
>SKCR01011284.1:0-13228 GCA_019454045.1 Zanthoxylum bungeanum | reverse complement strand
GGGAATAGAGAATCGGCCCCGAAATCATGTCTTGTGATGTGTATAATTTGTGCATTAGTTGACCGTTTCTATAATGGGTTGAGGGAGTTCAATCAAAGGCATTGTCATAAACTCGCATGAGAATGATAGTTGTATATCCTATAGAAGTTGCTCCTTTATGCTTTCGATAACCACATGCATATTAAATCTCATACATCGCATGCATCTCATGCATACATGCATCATGTTAACCCTCTGTGTCTTAAAAGCCATCATAGATATCCGTTGGGTTAGAAAAAAAGGGTTATTCAAGAGGAGTTTAGCAAATATGGATAGCGGGGAAAAGGAAATCAAGAAATAGAAAACCTTACGGCAAGGATAGAAAGACCTTTGGGGGGGCCTTCAAAAAAAAAAAGAAAAAAAAAAAAAAGAGAAAAAAAAGAGGGAAAAGAAAAAGAAAAAAAAAAGGAAAAAAGAAAAAAAGAGAAAAAGAAAAAAAAGAAAAAAAAGAGAAAAAAAATTGTTTGTCTTTAGTCATTGGTAGTTAGACATAAGTCTGATGATGAAACTGATTGCTTTAGGGTGAAACCTTAGAAACGATAAACTTTTGATGTGCTTTTATCTGACAATTTGAGTAATTGATCTATGTTAGACTCGTAAGCACTTGATTATGGCTCTTAGCAGTGAAAACCTGAGTAGTTAGCAAAGTGACTAGTTGATGAAATTGTAGGTCGGTGAATGACCGTTTGCTTAGATGTCTATCGTGATTTGCTTATGTTATGATGTGTGGTATGGTTGAAAATGAAAAAAAAGTCTCTAAAGAAAAGAAATAAACCGCCTATAACCAATAAGCGTGAAGCTACCCATGGGCGAGTATTAGGACCACCATGAGGAGAAATGCTACCTTAAAGGGTAGGTGTGTTGAAAAAAAAAAAAAAGAAAAGAAAAAAAGGGAAAAATAAAAGAAAAGAAAAAAAAGAAGTTCAAAATGAAAAGAAAAAAAAGAAAGACAAAAGAGAAAGAAAACCATACCACATTGAGCACAGAAAAGCAACTGCATGCATAATTGAGACATCTAGGTTGGTTTGACCCATCGATCCCGATTTTTGAAATGAAATCATTGAGTTAGCTTATCCGGGAATGAATCCCAGGGCCGAGGCCCACATCGTCATAGTGTTGGAATGAATCCGGGATTGAATCCCAGGGTCGAGGCCCATATCGTCAGAGTGTTGGAATGAATCCCAGGGTCGAGGCCCATATCAGCAGTTTTTGAGAATGAATCCCAGAGGGTCGAGGCCCACATTGTCAGCAGTTTCGGGAAAGAGTCCCAAGGTTGAGTCCCACATTAGTATCAGTCTGGGGCGAGGCCCACGTCAGTATCAGTTGAGGGCGAGGCCCACATTAGTATCAATTTGGGGCGAGGCCCATATCAGCTTGGGGGCGAGACCATAAATCTATATCAGTTTAAGGGCGAGGCCCATATCAGCTTAGGGGCGAGGCCCCACATCAGTATCAGTTTGAGGGTGAGGCCCATGTCAACTTAGGGGCGAGGCCCCACATCAATATCAGTTTGAGGGCGAGGCCCATGTCAGCTTGGGGGCGAGGCCCCACATCATCATCAGTTTGGGGCGAGGCCCACATTGGTTCAGCATCAGTTCTTGTCAGGTATGGCATCCAGTAATAAAGCCTACATTCAGCTCAGTTCAGGAATAGAGCCTACATCCAGTTTAGTTCGGGAATAGAGCCCACATTCAGTACAGTTCAGGAATAAAGCCCACATTCAGTACAGTCAGGAATAAAGCCCACATTCAGTACAGTTCAGGAACAAAGCCTACAGTCAGTATAGTTCAGGAATAAAGCCTCATCTCAGTACAGTTCGGGAATAAAGCTCGGAGGAATAAAGCCTCATATTAACAGTTCGAGAATAAAGCTCAGGGGAATAAAGCCCCATCTTAGCACAGTTCAGAAACAAGGCCCACATCAGTATCAATCTGGGGGCGAGGCCAATATCAGTATCATTCTGGGGGCGAGGCCCATATCAGTATCAGTCTGGGGCGAGGCCCATATCAGTATCAGTTTTGGGGCGAGGCCCATATCAATATCAGTTTTGGGGCGAGGCCCATATCAGTATCAGTTTTGGATATCTACTACATCATCAAATCGTTCGAAAATGGACCACTCTCATATCAGTATAGTTTGAGAACAAAGCTCAAGAGGAAGAAAGCCTCATATCAGTATAGTTTGAGAACAAAGCTCAAGGGGAAGAAAGCCTCATATCAACAGTTCGGGAATAAAGCCCACACTCAATACAGTTCAGGAAGAAAGCCTACATTCAGTTCAGTTCAGGAAGAAAGCCTGCATTCAATACAGTTCAAGAACAAAGCCACAGTCAGCTCAGATCAGAGAATAAAGCTCAAGGGGAAGAAAGCCTCATATCAGTATAGTTTGAGAACAAAGCTCAAGGGGAAGAAAGCCTCATATCAGTAACGGTTCGGGGAATAAAGCTCGGGAGGAATAGAGCCTCATCTCAACAGTTCGGGAATAAAGCTCGGGAGGAATAAAGCCTCATCTCAACAGTTCGGGAATAAAGCTTGGGAGGAATAAAGCTTCATCTCAACAGTTCGAGAATAAAGCTCGGGAGGAATAAAGCCTCATCGCAACAGTTCGGGAACAAAGCCCAGAGGAATAAAGCCTCATCTCACTACAGTTCGGGAACAAAGCCCAGGGGAATAAAGCCCTATCACAACACAGTTCGGGAACAAAGCTCAGGGGAATAAAAGCCTCACGTCAGTATAGTTTGAGAACAAAGCTCAAGGGGAAGAAAGCCTCATATCAGTATAGTTTGAGAACAAAGCTCAAGGGGAAGAAAGCCTCATATCAGTAACGGTTCGGGAATAAGCTCGGGAGGAATAGAGCCTCATCTCAACAGTTCGGGAATAAAGCTCGGGAGGAATAAAGCCTCATCTCAACAGTTCGGGAATAAAGCTTGGGAGGAATAAAGCTTCATCTCAACAGTTCGAGAATAAAGCTCGAGAGGAATAAAGCCTCATCGCAACAGTTCGGGAACAAAGTACAGGGGAATAAAGCCTTATCTCTACACAGTCAGCAGTTCGGGAATAAAGTTCGAAGGAATAAAGCCTCATCTCAACAGTTCGGGAATAAAGCTCGAGAGGAATAAAGCCTCATCTCAATACAGTTCAGGAAGGAACAGGCCGAGAATGACACTCCAAGAATGGAAGCACGGTTCGGGAATGAACCAGGGGTCGCAGCACCTCACCATCCAAATCAACTCAACTCAACACATGGTAAGTCAAGTGGCAGCTGGCGAGCCAGGTAAGTGAAAATGCATTGCATAACTTTGATAGGATTGTCACTGTTGCACATTACACAAGTCCCATCAAAGTGGGGGCGACTGTAGGCACTGCATTTTTGCATATAAGCCCGATGATGAGTCTCGTATGGAGACACTACCTCTTTAGTTTTGAAAGCCGCGGGAAACGGACGTTGGAAGGGTAAAGTTGGAAATTAGCATTTTTGTCAGATTTAACTCGCTTGTTTCGCTTCGGGTTCGCTTGTTGGACTCTCTTTTAAAACCACACCAAACACATTAAATCACATCTCACAAATTAAATAATTAAAACATTTAAAACACATCTCACAAATTAATTGAATTAAAGATAATTAAAATTAAATTAAATAACTAAATTGAAATTAAATTAAATAACTAAATTGAAATTAAATAAATAGCTAATTAAAATCCAATTAAACTAAAACCAATTTAATTCCTAATTTAATAAATCACTCACCTAATTAAACAAATCAATCACCAAAAATAAAGATATTATTGCCTAAAATATTCCAATCAAATACACATAATTTTAATTGATTTATTTCCTAAATTAAGCCATGCAAACCCTAATTGATTCCCCCCACTATATAAACAACAAACCCTAATGGTCTCTGTTCTCCTCTCAGCACCTCACTCACCCACACGGCAGCAACCAAAAGAATACCATAATCACGCAGAAAGCAACCTAGCAAACTCAGCCCATTCGACAAACCCTAGCACGCCTGGATCTCTCTCTCCCGATGAAAAGACACCTCACATACTGCCCAGTTAACGCACACTGCCACCCAGCCTCCACGCCTTTACGCACTTAGTCAAGCCTCACAGCCTTCAAACGCCAAAAAACACTCCACTAAGCCTTCAACGCAGCCCTTCAACGTAAGCTTAAGGTCCCACTCTCCACTTCACACACAAACCACGCAAGCTTCAGCCTATTCTCCATGCACTCACAAACTACACACATGTAAGCCCCTATCTCCTCAACACATCAGCCATTAGCGTCCAAAGCAGCCCATGCGCACATTGACACAGCAGCCACAAGCTCTCTTCATCAACCGACGCACCACTGCCACCCAAATCACTCGAAAACTGCCACACATAAACCCCACTCACAGCCTGCTGAGCGACCCTAACTCCACTCAATTCGAAGCCACCTACGCACCCCCTTGACACTCGGCACTTCACAAATAATAACCCTTCTAACTAACCCAATTGAACACTCAGATTCATGCACACAAATCAGCTGCACCTTAGCCACACGTTGCCTGCTCCACACGTCCCCTTCGCAAGCAGTCAACACACATGCCTTTAGGCTCTTGCCAACACGTAGCCACTCTCACTCAAAGAACCTAAGCCACGCCTAGCCTTCACGTTAAAAAACACATCGCAGCCCACGAACCATACCTTGGCCTCACGCCTGCCCCCACAAACTGTCCAGAAACCGAACACACAAGTCCCCCTATTGCCCAGTCCAAACCGCACCCTAAAACCAGCCCTGTTCAGCCGCAAAACTGTCCAGCAGAAAAACTGCCCAGTAAAACCCCCGAAACTGCCCAAAACTGCACCTAAAAAACAAACCCAAACCAGTCCCAATAACCCGTAAACAGTCCCCTAAATAACCAAAACAGTGACCTGAAACGTAGCAGCGAAACAGACTTAAAACAGCAGCCCGAACAACAAAACAGCGAGGAAAGATGTTGAGTTGGTGAACCAAAAGAGTTGCGGATCATTCACCCTTCCAACGGACGTGTAACGCCCTTTCTTAGACGACAAAAGAGGTTAGACCTGAGGGCACCCTTTTTACTTATCTTCTTTATTTTTGTTTTATTTATTTTGATATATAATTGCATGAGAGTCGTTTGAAGCATGATGTGATTGTTGGATGAGCGGGATATGTGTTCTCTTTTGTGGTATATCGGATGGAAACCCGGACGTAAATTCCATAGCCGATTCCGAATGGACGGTAGTATGGTCTGCACTCGGGATACAATGCCACGTACCACTTAAGATGCACGCATCTCGTCTCATCCTAATTTGTATTTGAGCATGTTATAGTTTATAGGTTGTTTATTTATTATTTAAAGCATGGTTTAATTTAGTTTGTTATTTATTTGTTAAAGCATGTTTAGGTTGTTCATTATGCATGTTCTTAGTTTATGATGTGTTTGGGTAATGATTTATACATGTTGATTTAATGGTTCAATATGCTTGTTGTGTTACATTGCGTGGAGTTATTTGGATGAAAACATGTTAGATCTAAGTACCCTTGAGCATGAATATTGAATAGATTCGGTTAGTTTATTGCACAAATATATCATCACAAGTGACATAAGTAAGGGACCATTCCGAACCCAACGGTTTGAGGTCTTCCCTTGCGAGGGGTGAGTGCGGCCTTAAATCTTTGTCCCGGTTCACACCGGGTGGCGACTCCATGTTATTTCGTACTCCCAACTAGGCCGCGAGCCTAGAACAGCGTCGCCCAGGTCATGTTGTCTACAAGTAGTATTCCAGTTCACAGGTTGATATGTGTGATCAGTGCTTGAGACTGTGGCCGCAGCGGAAGAATCATATGTGAGATTCTTGGGTTATCACGATTCATGACACTATCAACATCATACCTTTGACTATATGGGTAGACACTTTCCATACCCTAGGTCAAACGGTGGGTATACAGTGAGGCGAGGGACCGTATCATATGTAAATCGCATACAGAATGGGTATATATATCTTTCCTTCTCATTTAGGGGCCTTGGCATGTTGCTAGATGTCAACCTTGGTCATTAAAATCGAACGACCATCTGATCGGATGATAATTTATGTTCGATTAAATTATCACGATTCATTTCATGTCCAACTTGAGGGGAACCCAAAAGGTCACACACAACAAAGTTGAAATCAATGATTAACAGTGCACAATACAAATTTAACAGCATATATGATTGCTGTAGGAATTGTTCATAAATGGTTCAATGTGTTTAATTATTGAACATATCATTTATGAGGTTCCATAGTGGCTTAGGGATTGGTGAATGACGATAAGGGCACTTTGGGAATTGGAAGGAATAATAAATAAATAAAAATGTGAATAGTAATGTGAATAGTAACGTGAATAGTATGTGAATAGTAATATTTTTTTTATTTGTTATTTGTTTTTAATTCCAATTCGGCCCAAACTCTTATTAGGGTTTTATAATCTCATTAAACCACTAAATTAAGATCCAATGGCTAAGATTAAATTAGCATTTATCCCACATCAGATTCTTAATTAATTTTGTTGTCTTTGGAGCACCTATATAAACCCAAAGAATTCTTCATAAAGTTTTGCACCAAACCTTTCATATCTTGGGTTTATATAAGTGAGCAACTCTAAAGTTTAAGAGTCAGCCACTGATTTTGAGGATCTTTAAGTCTAATTGACTAGAGGAACCTCGAGTTAAAAGTTTTGAGGTATTTGCCTAGGCTAGCACCAAGGGCAACATACCCGTGCACTCAAGGCGTAGTCTTGCCGTTGAGTTTTGGCTTTGGTGTGTGCACCTTTGGAGGCCACACACTTGGGTGGCTCTTTGGAACGTGGAAGAGCTTGCTGAGTTCGAGAAAAAGCGTGTATATTGGAGGGAGGACTGGAGGAGTCTTTCGGTTCAAGTAAGTCTTTTTCTTTCTTTATTTTAATTAGAGTTCTTATGATAGTTAGCATGTTTAGGTTTATGTTCTTTGCATGTTTTATGAGTTTTTTATGCTTAAAATATATAGTAACATGCCTAGGCTTGTAGAATAATCAAAACAATGGGTATTGGGCAAAGGGATAACGGCATCATAATTTCGTAATTTCTTGATTGCCGCTTCCTAACAGTGGTATCAGCGCGCCGTTTTTGTTTTGATTAGTTCTCTCTCATTTGAACTTGAAATTAGGTGTGTAAAAGCTCGTTGGAAAGATAACACCCTGAATTAATTTTAGGCACAAGTTTTGCATGATTTGGTTAAGATTTGAATTGTGAAATTGCATTTAAAGTTCACGCATCTGTAAAAAATGTGAATAGTAAATTTATTTGAATAAAATAAAATGTAATATCATAATTAAATATTAATCAAAGTTATTTAATGCCTAA
The DNA here is from genome assembly GCA_019454045.1 of Zanthoxylum bungeanum. Classification (NCBI taxonomy): domain Eukaryota; kingdom Viridiplantae; phylum Streptophyta; class Magnoliopsida; order Sapindales; family Rutaceae; genus Zanthoxylum; species Zanthoxylum bungeanum. The sequence goes on along the minus strand of SKCR01011284.1, from coordinate 5,797 downwards.
AATAATTCCAACATATTAAAACTCATATGCTTGATGATTCTATGTATGATTAGAATTGGCATGATTATTTTAGGGTGCAAGAATCTAGAGACTTTCTAAAGAAATAGAGAGTGTATTGCTTATCCCTTAGCTAAGTAATTATTCCGTGATGAACTTAGATATTTCCATACCCTAGGTCAAACGGTGGGGATACAATGAGGCGATGGACCGTATCATATGTAAATCACATACAAAATGAGTATATATATCTTTCCTTCTCATTTGGGGGCCTTGGAATGTTGCTAGATGTCAACCTTGGTCATTGAAATCGAACGACCATCTGATCAGAGGATAATTTATGTTCGATTAAATTATCACGATTCATTTCATGTCCAACTTGAGGGGAACCCAAAAGGTCACACACAACAAAGTCGAAATCAATGGTTAACAGTGCACATTACAATTTAACAGCATATATGATTGCTGTAGGAATTGTTCATAAATGGTTCAATGTGTTTAATTATTGAACATATCATTTATGAGGTTCCATAGTGGCTTTGGGATTGGTGAATGACGATAGGTGCACTTTGGGAATTGGAATAAATAAATAAGTAAATAAATAAATAAAAATGTAAATAGTAACGTGAATAGTAATATAAATAGTAACATGAATAGTAATTTTTTTTTATTTGTTATTTGTTTTGAATTCCAATTCGGCCCAAACTCTTATTAGAGTTTTATAATCTCATTAAACCACTAAATTAAGATCCAATGGCTAAGATTAAATTAATATTTATCCCACATCGGATTCTTAATTAATTTTGTTGTCTTTGGAGCACCTATATAAACCCAAAGAATTCTTCACAAAATTTTGCACTAAACCTTTCATATCTTGGGTTTATATAAGTGAGAAACTCTAAATTTTAAGAGTAAGCCACTGATTTTGAGGATCCTTAAGTCTAATTGACTAGAGGAACCTCGAGTTAAAAGTTTTGAGGTATTTGCCTAGGCTAGCACCAAGGGCAAAATACCCGTGCACTCAAGGCGTAGTCTTGCCATTGAGTTTTGGCTTTGGTGTGTGCATCCTTGGAGGCCACATACTTGGGTGGCTCTTTGGAACGTGGAAGAGCTTACTGAGTTCGAGAAAAGCTTGTAGATTGAGGGAGGACTGGAGGAGTCTTCGGTTCAAGTAAGTCTTTTTCTTTCTTTATTTTAATTAGAGTTCTTATGATAGTTAGCATGTTTAGGTTTATGTTCTTTGCATGTTTTATGAGTTTTTTATGCTTAGAATATATAGTAACATGCCTAGGCTTGTAGAATAATCAAAACAAATGGGTCTTGGGCAAATGGATAGCGGCATCATAATTTGATTTTTTCTTGATTTTCCGCTTCCCAACAATTGGCCCGGAGGGAAGAAAGGGCTGACCGGGGAAAAGCCCCAACTCCACCTCCACCAATCAATAATATGATCAATCTTATATCGGGAGGATCAGAAGTAAGTGGGATCTCCTATTTAGCAACGAAATGACACACCAGAATGGTATCGACTGTCGCCTCGGGACACTCGGAGATGATATCAAGAGACTATACTGGATTGGCGATCGAGTTCATTGACGACAAGGTATCAAGTCTTAAGAACCCCCACCATGACACATTGGTGATATCCTTGCAGGTAGCCAACTTCATGATCAAGAGGGTACTAGTTGACATGGGGTCATAAGCTAACATTGTCTTCCTAGCGGCCCTTAACGACATGGGTGGAGGATTGGAGAAAATAAATCGTCGGTCTACGGCTTTGATAGGCTTTAGTGGAGAATATAAATTCACTATAGGGGAAATCCCTCTCCCAGTATACGCAGGCGGAATCAACAAAATGACTACGTTCCTCGTCCTAGATTGTCCTTCGGCCTACAACTTGATAATGGGTCGACCGTGGATTCACGATTTGAGGGCCGTCTCATCCACCTATCATCAGGTGCTGAAGTTTCCTACAAAATGAGGGATCTAGGAAATCAGAGGGGATCAACTTGCTTCCAGAGTTTGTTACCAAATGACCCTCAAGCCTAAACCACATACATCATATCAATTACATGAGGGTTCTTGTCGAGTCTGCGTAGATACACCGAAAGTTGAGGAACTCGATGAGGCCCAAATTCACCCTCATTACCCAGACCATAAGATCCAAGTTGGAGCCGACCTCGACCCCGAGCTACACACCGAATTAGTGGATTTCCTCAAGAAGCATCATGACTGCTTCGCGTGGTCGCATGAAGACATGACAAGAATAGACCCAGAGCTGATGACACACGAGCTGCATGTGGATCCAGCCTACCCACCTGTCAAACAGAAAAGAAGGAAGTTCTCCCCAGAAAGGAACCGAGTCATCGATGAGGAAGTCCAAAAGTTGTTGGAGAATAGAGCCGTTAGAGAAGTATAATACCCGGAGTGGCTCGCTAACGTGGTGGTTGTGCGAAAGAAGAATGGCAAATGGCGAGTCTGTATTGATTTCATAGACTTGAACCCTAGGGTCGGATCGGTGCCCCGGGCAACGAAAATGGGTCTAACCCATGGATTTCAAGTATGGGTGTAATTTTAAATTATTTAATGAAATACTATATTCCATTACGAGTGTATAAGAAAAAACCGGGACTGAATCGGAGTCTGGAAGCTCCCGAATGAACGAAAATAAAATAATTACGCGCCCATCGCATACTCGCGCGCTACAGTGCGCCCAGCCAACATTTTTTTTTCGTTTTCATTGTTTCTTTCTTCTTCCTTCAGCTCACTGGAATGTGAGCTGAAGGAATTAGGGTCTTTTACCCTAATTATTTCCGGGTCTCCCTAAACACTTCAAAATCACCCAAAATTAATTTTTAATTTCAAAACCAACATAAACACATGCTATAGAATAAAAATCAAGTTTTTCAAAATATCAAATATTTTTACAAAAATATAAATTTATTCTACATACTCACTTGTATAAATTTTGAATCCAATACACAAACCAAATTAGAATCCCAATAAAAAGTGACTAGTGAACAATTCTAGGTCACTCAAAGGTGGTCAAATGATTCTAGAATGGTAGCCATAGCTCTAAGCTTTAATTTAGAGTTCCAAACTCTTATTAATTGTTCCATGTCTAACATGAACATCTTTGACCTAATTACAAGCATATTGTGTTTATAATTTCAAAGCATCATAACACAATTTATTAGCCTTATTTCAACATTAAGCTATGTGATCATGCATCTAATACACAAATAAATATAGCTTAGGAGAATATCAAACATTACCTAATAAGCTTGATGCAAGTTCCAATCTACCTCTCCTTTGTTGAAATCGTCGGAGAACCTCAAAGGAGTGTAACTTCAAGATCCAACCTTGATTTCCAATGCTAGCAAGCTTCACTTCAAGATCTAATCTTGATTTCTCCTAGATGAAATGTTGTAGAGACCTCACAAGCTTTTCTAAACACTTCTCTAACTTAGGCTAATTTCTCTAAGAATTTGCTTATGCTTATTAATTTTCTTGTAATTAAAACATTCCTAAAGCTTCTATTTATAGCAAAACTTAGGCAATTTTTAAATAATAAAAGTTGTAATCAACTTTTAAGTGGGCTTAATCTAATTTGTCCAAATATGTATAATTAGGTGTGACTAATCTCCATTATCTCCCACTTTGATTTAATCCAATTAAATCAAGCCAAGGATTAGGAAATGGATTAGTTAAATGTTTGCCACCTTCATTTAATCCAATTAAATCAAGCCAAAACCACATATTATTACATACTTACAATCACCATAATATCCTCAAGTGGTAGAGATAATTATTATTTTACAATTAAGCCCTTGTGTAATTATTGAATTAATCCAATTAATCCAATTAGGTCAAAGTAAATAATCAATGTTATCCAATAACACTTGATTATCTTAATTGATAATTATAATATCAAATATGATCTTTTATCAAAAATAATCGGCTATCCAAGTGCTCAACGAGTACACTTCATATTGGGACTCTATAAGTTTGGACATGTTCGTCATATAAGTCTGGCTAATATGTACGCAATTCGGCTACCTCAGAATTCACGATGAACATGAATGACCTTTCTGAACTTTACAAGTCGAGGTCATCACATATATTTAACAATCCCTCCGACGTAGGCTATTCGAGTTGTGCTTAGGAAACATAGAATATTTCGTCAAGTTTCCAAGACGCACATCTCATGTCTACATGTCCATGATTCTTTACAACTGATGCGATCCACCCTAGGTGATCGGCTTTCGCCAAAGTCTTTAAGAATCGTGACTTAACTCACATGGATACCTAAACCCCTTATGGTACACATATAGGCAGACAGATCCTATCTTGCTTCGTACTTGATTACTGAGTGCATCGGTCCACACCCAACGAACATCTAGAGGCCAGACCATCAAAGGTTTCTGACATACATGGCATCAAAGTATGGAGGATCTCACACAAAATCAATGCTATCCTATAGTCAAAGGATTACATATGCTACTCGACTCGAGGAGATTCCTATTGACGGTGGTGTGTACTTCCAACTATTAGGAATCACCTGTGAATCATTCAGTATTCGCTCTAACGAATACCCACATGTCTATACGAGTTTCCAAAACTCATGGTACATCGCGTTAAACCATTGGAACTCCAATTCCAATATACGACATGTGCTAGTCTTATAGGTTATAGGAATTCGACTGTATTCCAAAACCAACGACTAGAAATATTTACTTTAAGAATAGTTTACACCTAGTGTCAAAACTATTCTAAGGTTGATTTCATTCTTAGCATATATATACATCAATCTAATATGCATAATGACAATGCCATTAATAAGGTATGAAATGAAAAATATTATTATTTTATTAATAAATAATAAAATGTACAAATAAAATTGGCACTTCAAGCAACAACTCCATCAAGGTAATGATAGCATGGTAACGTGGCTGACAGCACAAATTGGTAAAATAGTGGATCTAGACACGCTATATAAATGGGTTCTTTTTCTTTTTTGAGCACTTTTTTTTGAGTATTTACACAACTTATAAAAGAGAGAAAGAGCTTAGTGTAATTGAGAGATAAAGAGGTCGGTCTTACCCGAGGTGTTAATAAAAATTATTTTCCCTTTATTCCCCGTGGACGTAGGTTGGATCCATTCCTCCCAACCATGTTAAACCATTTATCTTCTCTGTGTTTTCTGATATGCTTACCAAGTTTGATTTGGTTCCCAACTAACCAAACAAATTCACTCATTGGAGGAGGTTTATTTGAGGAGTAGTTTTTCCCGAATTACCCATGGATCGAAAAACAGCCGCCAACACCCTTAAAAATGACCATCATACCACGCCAATATTAGAATTTGGGCAAGCTACACAACATCAAAATAAATATTCAATAATTCCTTAAACTTAAAGATAAATAATTTGAAAGTGAAACATATTTCATATGACAAAAAGTTTCACCACAACTTGCAAGACATTCCCTAACTGTTTAGTCGAGAAAGGTTTTCAGTAGTCTTGCAAAAGAAGGAATAGCTGCCGCCAACCAAATACCACCAAATTAACAAAAATGAAAATTCATTGTAGACGTTGGTTTTCACCCGAGGTGCACAATCAAGATTTCGTCGAGAGGGGCACCAGCGATCCTGTAAAACAAAGAAGTTGGGTAAGCAGTGAGATTCTACCCACCGGTGTGGTGGATGCCATAGACACTTCGATGCCCAAGTCAGTAGAAGAAATGAGCTATTGACCCCGTAGGATGAGGAGCAAGGGCAGATATTACCTTGATCCTCGTA
>SKCR01011283.1:0-13246 GCA_019454045.1 Zanthoxylum bungeanum | reverse complement strand
GATTGATACTGTCTCATATCATCTCAATCCAGTATTAATCATATGGACTTTCACCATTTATTAATCAAGTAAATATTATTACAAAACGGCAAAAGGCAATTTCATTATCACATAGTTAATTTTGTACAATAATACAATATCATTTACAAACAGTGACGCTATGGGACATAATGTCTAACACTTCAAGTCGCAAACCGGGTACTATTTGTTGTGATAACGAGCAGTGAGCTGGAAATCTTCCAAGCAAATACTGTTGCCATTCAGCAACTGAAGCGGAGTACATTGCAGCAGCTGAGCAGCAAAAGAGGCAGTTTTGATCCGTAAATTCCTAATGGGATTAGGATTAGTTCCGTTAGCAGCTGAGCCCGTTCCATTGTATTGTGACAATAGCTGGGCTATAGCACAGGCTAAGGAACCAAGGTCTCATCAACGATCCAAACATGTTCTTCGACGATTCCATCTGATTCGAGAGATCATACATCGTGGCGATGTGAAGATCGAGAAGATCGCATCAGAGGATAATATTGCAGATCCACTGACGAAGGCTATTCCTCGGGAAAAGTTTGAGCGACATATACATAGTTCAGGTATAGATGCTTGAGTGACTGGCTATAGGCCAAGTGGGAGATTGTTAGACAGTAATGACCCATAGCGTCACTATTTTGTAAATGATATTGTATTATTGTACAAAATTAACTATGTAGTAATGAAATTGCCTTTTACCGTTTTGTAATTTAATTACTTTGATATATAAATGGTAAAAGTTCCCTATGATTAGTTCCGGATTGTGATGATATGAGACAGTATCAATCCATAAAGGTTTAATCATTAAATATCCCTAGTCGTAGTATTATCGAGATTGGACATCGATAATGCGGAATAGACTAGTACTGCACTTGTGTATGTTGTGAGGGCACAACGGCATAGTTCTCATATATTTAAGTATTGGATACTTATGCAAGTGCGGTAGGAGGTTGTGTTTTACCGATGGTACGGAAAACAGCTTCGCTCTGGATAGACCCCGCGGAGTCCATTGGTAGTATGTCTGCGTGTCTACGGGAGTCCGCTTCAGGGTAGGTGCATATGATCTTAACCTGAGATTTGCATCGCTAGTACTTACGATAATCGTAAAATTTAGGTTTGGTGGTCCAGGGCTTTAACGGGTTTATGTGTATACCTCTTCTGGGTTTATCGAGAATCGTAGTGTACTGGGTGTGATGTCAAGATGGAAGTATCACTTCAGACATATGGAGATATGATCGCGAGGGATACAGAACTAGTACTCTATAATGGTTGCAACCATCGGGATAATATGACTAGGTCAGGATTATCCGATTCAAAGAGACTGGTTGCTTGATGTCCGATATGTGTATCGTACGGGGCATACACATATCCAGCCCCAAGCCTTACATGTGATCATCCGATACTGGTTCGATATACACTATACTACGGTATACTACGCCTGTTATAGATCTAATATTCCAGTAAGAATATTTCTAGAGAATTGGTAGGCATGGCCGTTTTGCTAGAAGCTAACCTTGTCTTGTAAATCGGTAAAAACGTAGTACTTGGTACGTACGTGTTCGAATAGTTCGACAACCGGATTTACTGCCAACATATCTAGAGGTCTCTTGGGTCGCTCCCGAAGATTCACCGATGACGTATGATTCAAACTCGATTAATCTTGGATTAATTACGGAGAGACTTTATCTTGGATAAAGTACTATAAAAAGAGAGAGAACGATTAATTTAGAATTAATCGAAAATTATTATATTCAATATAATAATCGGAATTCGATTTCGACGCGAAATTAAAATTAGATTTTAATTCGGGCAAACGAGTTAATTTAGAATTAATTCGTTAGCGACGTAAAAATAATTTCGCTAGGCGCAATTATTTATTTAAATTCGATTTAATTAACGTCGCGACGTAAGTTCGGTATTTCGGAAATATCGGATCCGAACGCGTGAGTGCACGTGGGCCCACTTTCATTTGGAAACGTGTGGGGCCCACATGACACATGTCATTATTTGCATTATTTAATTGTTGATGTATTGCATGAAGATAGTGTACAAAGCACTCAAGGGTATTGCATGGAAATTGAGTGTTAGACACTCTAAGCCTTTGCATGGTTTGTGTCATAAGTATATTATTATTTAATAATTATTATGACATAAATATAAATTGATTTTTGAAACAAAAAATCTCTTCTTCTCTCCCTCTCAAGCTTACCGAAACAGTAAGCTCTCACAGCCCTCTCCATTTCTTCATTTTTGTTGCAAAAGGCTTGAAGAAAGTGTGTGTGTTTGGAACATTAAATCACATATTTGGCTAGCACCATCAAGGGATCATACAAGGTGTTATGGGAAACTCATCTTAGAGCTTGGAAGGATCAATTAAAGCTTGGAGCTTCTCTTTTCTGCTTGGCCGAATCCTTCACTGCACAAAGGAGCAAGATTTGTTTCATCAAACGCATCCACATTCCGTTTTGTGAGTATTGTTTCCGCCATACTTCAATATAGTTCATTCTTATATATATATTTTGCTTGTTTTTGATCTTGGGACATGGTTATTAGATTTCCAACACAATGGTTATCTCAGAATTTCTCCAGAAAAGATTTGGGAGAAGCAGCCTACATCCTCGACATTAAGATCTACAGTAATAGATCTAAGAGGTTGTTAGGACTTTCTCAATCTACGTAACATAGATAAAGTTTTGAAAAGATTCAAAATGGAAGATTCCAAAAGAGGTAATTTACCTACTTGTCATGGAATCAAATTATCTAAGGAGCAATGTCCACATACTACTTCAGATAGAGAGCGTATGAGTAGGATCCCTTATGCATCAGCAATAAGATCGATCATGTACGCCATGCTATGTACAAGACCTGATATCTCTTATGCTCTTAGCATAACGAGCATGTATCATGCAAATCCTAGTGAGCAACACTGGGCAGCTTTCAAAACAATCCTCAAGTATCTGAGAAGAACTAAGGATGTGTTTTTGACATACGGAGATTGTTCTGAGATGAAAGTCATTGGTTACTGTGATGCGAGCTTTCAGACCGATAAGGATGATAGCAGATCGCAAACATGATATCTGTTTACTTTAAATGGCGGTGCTGTAAGTTGGAAAAGCTCAAAGTAGTCAACTACAACGGACTCCACCACTGAAGCCGAGTATATTGCAGCATCTGAGACAGCTAAAGAAGCAGTTTGGATAAAGAAGTTCATCACGGAGCTGGAAGTACTTCCCGCCATAAAGAATGGCGTCACGATGTACTGTGACAACACGGGTGCCATTACTCAATCAAAGGAACCAAGGTCCCACCAGAAATCCAAGCATGTACTCAGGCTATTTCATCTCATCAGGGAGATTATTGAGAGAAAAGAAGTTATTATAGAGAAAATACCCACAGAAGATAATCTTGCAGATTCTCTGACTAAAGGGCTGACTCAACAAAAGAATGATAGGTACACCCGAAGTATGGTGCCAGATTCATCTAGTTGGCTATAATGTAAGTGGAAGATTATTAGAGATATGCCCTATATGTTGGACAATTATGACCCATAGAGTCACTATTTGTACAGATCATGGTGTTGTTGTACAGATTAACTATGTGACAAAGGAGATTGCACTCTTATCATTTGTGATTAGATCACCTAGATGTATAAATGATGAGAGGTCCCTATGATTTGTTCCTGGACGGAGAATGATATGAGACAGTATCAGTCCACGAAGGAGAAATCATTAAATATCCATAGTCAGAGTATTATCGAGATTGGACATCGATAAATACGTAAAAGACTAGTATTACACTTGTGCGCGTTGTGAGGGCACAACGACATAGTTCTCATATATTTGGGTATATGATACTCATGCAAGTGTAATATGAGGTTGTGTTTTACCGATGGTACGGGAAACAGCTTCGCTCTGGATAGACCCCCTCAGAATTCCATTGGTAGTATGACTATGTGTCAATGGAAGTCCGAAATCAGGGTAGGTGTATTTGGTCTTAACCTGAGCCTTGCACCGCTAATACTTGCGACAATCAATATACTTTGGTTGCGGTCGTCCAGGGCTTTAACAGGTTCTGTGTACGCCAATGCTGGGTATATTGAGAATCGTAGTGTGTTGGGTGTGATGTCAAGATGGATGTCACTCCAGTCATATGGAGATGATGGTCACGTAGGATACGGGACTGGTTCTCTTAAATGCTGCAGCTATCGGGATAAAATGACAAGGTCAGGTTATCCGATTATAGAGACTAGTCACCAGACATCCGACATGTGCTTCGTACGGGGCAGACATAATTCCAACCCCAGGCCTAGCACGTGATCATCCAATACTAGACAGAAATACGCAATACTACGTATACTACGCCTGATATATATCCTTTCTTCCTGTAAGGAAGTTTCTGGAGAATTGGGTAGGCATGGCGCTTTGCTAGAGGCCAACCTTGTCTTGTAAATCGGTATAACATGGTACGAGGTACTTATGTGTTCGGATAGTCCGACGACCGAATTTACTGCCAACATATCCGGGGATCTCATGGGTCGCTTCCCAAAGATTCACCGATGACGTATAACTCGCACTCTAAATTAATCTGGGATTAATTAGAAGAGAGAGAAAATTAATCTGGGATTAATTGCGGAGATATTTTATCTGATATAAAATATCATTAAAGAGAGATAATGATTAATTTAGAATTAATCGATAAATTAATATATTTGATATATTAAACGAAATTAGATTCCGACACGGAATTAAAAATGGATTTTAATTCGGGAGAATGAATTAATTTAAATTAATTCGTTAACGACGTGAATAGTGATTTCGCTAGGTGTAATCATTTAATTACGACGCAACGGAAAATTTGTTAATTTGGAAATAGCGAACCTGAGCCCGAGATTATTTGCGAGCACATTCGCATTTCGAATTCGAGTACGGCACGTCAAATCAAGCGTCAAATCGCTAGTCGTATCAAGCGTCAAATCACAAGTCACTTTGACTGATGTGACTTGACAACTTGATGGATTGAGTGATGTGAGTGGTTGGGGCTTTAATGGTTTGACCTTTAAAAGCCAAATTCAAGTGAAATGCATTTGAAATTCAAATGTGTGTATTTAATACCAAATTTGACAACCCAAACACAACTCTCTCTCTCCATTCCCTTCTTCTCTCTCAAGCCCTTGGGGCCAAAATAGCTTACTGGTTTCATTCAAAACCGTGAGCAGTGGGAAGCCTAGAGTGTGGATTTTGTTGCAAAATCACAAGTGCTAGCACACTTACGAGACATGCGAAGGTGATATGGAAGTCCACCCATGAGCCGGAATCGTTTCGATGAAGCTTGGAGCTTGACGAAGGACCCATACGGAGGCCAAACCATGAGTTGTTTCAGCTCACTGCCGAACCAATGGAGAGGCAGAATCTGAATTTTTGTTGCCTCAGCGTCGCTCAACCGCTCGATGTAAGTATTCCGCAACTTCTTCGATATGTATTGCACTTGATTCATGCTTATAATTGATCTTGGGACCTTTATAGAAATCAATAATGGCACTAGAGCAAGGTTTGAGCATGAAAAAGTTTATGGCTTAAAATTTGGGTAAAATGTTTTCAAGCATGATTTGGTTGAATTGGATGATTGAGTATGCTTAAAACATGTTTAATTGAAGTTTGATTTGATCAATTTCAAGAAAATTGATTTGGAACAATTTTCCCCAAAATTGGATGGCTTGGCCGAATGGTTGATGAACCATATGTCTTGGAATTTTGATTTTTTGATTCATTAGATGTGTTGGAAATCATTAGGGAATGTTTATTTAATGTTGAATTTGATTCAATTGGATTGGATTTGTAATTGGCATAATAAACCCTGATTGCCGAGAGTAACAGCCCTTAGAATCTTGGTGATTTTTTGTTTTGTTGTTCATTGGATGACTTGAAACAATTGAGGAATGTGATTTAATGTCAATTGTGGAATTAATTGGATTGAATTCGAATCGGACACAAAAATCCCCTCCATTGCCGAGAATAATAAAGCATGTTTGGGTTTGATTTTAATCTAAATGTGTTGGACATGTGATGATGTAAATAAGCATGATTAGTTGTGTTAATTGATGTTTTAGAAATGTTAATTTAGGTAATTAATCATGTTATACACTTTGGTAATTAAATTTGGAAAATTGGATTTTTGGAATTTAATTATTTGGGCCTTAAAATTGGATTTGGGCTTTTAAAGTTGTTATTGGGCTTATTGGGCTTTGTTGTACAAAGTAGGGTTTAGGCAAAATTGGTTAGATCCAATTAGGCCCAAAACCGCCTCCATAAAGCCCAAATGCGACTTAATGGACCTTAAAGTTTAATTGGGCCTAATGGGCCAAAATTGATTTATGGGCTTAGGGGTGGTAACCCGGATTGGATTTTGGTTATTCGGTTTGACCCGAGTTGACCAAAAGTCCACGCCTCAAGAAATTAATTAAAAGCCCATTGGACTTTATTAAATTAACGTTGGACGTTAATCGGGCTTTGAGACTCGTAGCGATTAAATTTGGAATTTAAGTCGTAAAAGTTCATTATTAAAGTGAAGTATTTAATTTGGAATTAAATAGTGAATTAGAATTGAATTCATATTAAATTGGATTTAATTATGTAGTTTAATTTAATTCGAGAATTCGTACTTTAAGTATTTATTCGCAAAACGAGTTTGACTCCAGCAAAATCAAATCGTTGTTTGAACATTGGATGATCACTACTTATCAGATTAATAATTTTGATTAAATTGATTGATAACATGCTTGTGTGAATACATGGTTGCGATGCTTGAATAATGTATATCGGATGGATATTAGATGGGTGGGACAATTTTAGAAATTGTTGTAATAAATTTGATTTATTAATTGGACCTGCGTGTCCAGCCTTATTACCTCTCTATTCTTTGTATTCTCTTCCCACCTATTCCCCTCAATGTAAATGAGGTTTCTTTAGAAGTGTAGTGTAACTGGTAGAAGTAATACATGTGCTAGCAGGAGAGAGAAATGGAGAGATTTGATCTAGGATCAATTGTGTAAAGTATCCATCCGCATATCATTATTATTTATTCATATGCGCTTTATTATGTGTTTAGAATGCATGTTTAAGGGTGTATGATGATGAGACCTTAACAAAGATTATAAATTGGTTGCCAATTTGCACTCGAAAAACCCTCGCAAAATATTAAGCGTCTTTCCTTCCATTGAGTGATTCTCACTCAAGATCCAAGACTGGCATTGGCTTGTTGGCCAAAGTCAAGGCCTTTGTTCGTCGAGGATGTGTTTGAATCACGAAGGCTTTGTTCCATATCAGTGTCTTGTCCAAGTTGTGGTTTTTTTGGCCAAAGTCAAGACCACTTCTTGTCCATCGACATTGATTACGAACCTTTCCATGGTTAATGGGTCGCGCTTAACTGTGATCACTAAGTTGTTGTGCCAAAGCCAAGGCTTAGTTGATTCAGAGAGGAAAAAGGTTAGGTAATACATGATGTATTGGCATATATAAGATATATGTTTCGGACTTGGATGTCCCCCTACCGGATCTAGGAATTGGATTGGATCCAATCGATCTTAGAGATCTACCTAGTTAATTATCATACAATTTGTTGGCTAAAGTCAAGTTGTGTGATATTTAACGGGATCCTAGCCCACTAGGAAACACGGTTTCCCGAGTACTCGACAGAGGGTTAGAGGCTCGCCGAAAAATAGTGGGAGGCAAGAATTGAATTTGCAATATTCGTTTAATTAGTTCCATACGCGCTCATTCAAATATCATTCGTCATATAAATTAAATGTTAGTTGGACTAATATTTAAATTGTTGTTTTAATAATAGTTGGACTATATTCAAACAATTCCTTTATAATTGATTTATAATTGGATTATAGTAATCAATATAATTGATTTTAATCTATTAAATTATAGTTGATTAAATATTGGACTATTGTAATCTTTATAATAAATAATACCATAATTGTTGATTAAATAGTTGGACTATTAAAATCAAGATATAATTGAAAAATTGACATTTAAAATATAATCATAGGGAAATGTATTTAAATGGTTTAATTTTCAAATCGGGAATAACTTTTCAGGATGGTCCTGGAAAATAATAAGTTACTTTATTTGATAAAATAACATATTATGTCTAAGCCCGGAGTTAAGCAATAGTAGAGCATAATCTTTGGAAGATTTATGTGATGATAACTTAAGTGCTTAATCCATTAAGCTTGTTGCAATAGACTCCTTAATTTCTGGATCAGAACTAAGGATTAGATCATTAAAGTATGATAATGAAATTGAAGGATCTTCATAAATCTATCTTTAGATTTTAGAAGTACTAAATTGCAATAATAATAACTCTTGGAGAGTTAATGACTATTCTCAAGGAGATAAAGTCAAACTTTGCAATTAGACAAGTTGCGCAAGGCGCACTTTACTTCGATATTCTAGAAGGCCAAGGCTTGGCCAAAGGCTTCTGGAGTGTGTGAAAGGGCAAAGGCCAAAATTATTATAATCTTCTGGAAGATAAAGGACATATCCAAAAATGTCTGCCTGATTGTGGCAAACGGGATCGCGGAAGCGCGTGACTGCCGTTTGGACAAAGCAGACATGAAGGAATGAAGAACGGGCAAGGCTCTGACTTCAAATATGTTTGTCAATATTATGTTCACTACTAGTATTAAAATTAGATTTTGAATACTTAGTATGGTACATAAATATATACTGATGTTCAGAATCTGCTGTGAGCAGGATAATGACATCAATTGAGATTTTTCTGAAAATTGAAAACGGGATGAAAGTCGCTGTTTTAACCGTAGATACCTAAGTTTAGGAACTACCCTTTGGGTGTGTACCTAAATTTGGAAACTGTTATAATGTAACTGGTTTGACTAGATACATTATCTTCATATCAGTGTTTAACCCGCTGCGGGTAAACCTCTATATTCTAGAACACTAAAGTGTTTCATTATATAAAGATGATATTGAGATAAACACATTAGATGTGAATAACAGCATTTATATTTTGAATATAAATAAACCTCAACATAAGACATTACAAACAAATAACTCAAACTGATTTGATCAGAAGAAACTAATAGTGGCATTGTAGTCTGGGACGCAATGAAACAAGAATCGTATATCTGCACTTTTGAAGAGCGGATACTCGGACTAATTTGATTCCAATCAAATAAAGTCTACGAATCTAGTTTATTAGGCAATGTGCCTATAACACCTTTACTTGGTAAAACTGCAACTGCCACCTATCTGTTAGCCCTAGTTCATAGTGAAGCAAGTGGGCCCATGTCTAGCTAGGCTAGATGTGGATATGAATATTTCGTGACCTTACGGATGTGGCATCGCGTTATGGTTATGTGTTTCTTTTGAAAACACAAATCAGGAAACTTTTATATTTTCGACACGAAATAGACAAACAGATCGGCTATAGTATTATAACGTCACGGTAAGACTGTAATGAAATACTTAAGCAATAAGTTTCTTATATACTTGAAAGAGTATAGTATTCTTTCAAATGAGGACTCCTTTCGGAACACGTCAATTTGACGGTGTGTCCGAACGGATTAACCGAATTGTATTAGACATGATAAGGTTAATCACGAGTCGCTCTGAGCTGCCATTTCCTTCAACGGATAAGCTTTAACAGTGCAGAACTTATTTAGAATAAGGTTCCATTAAAATCTGTTTGACAGATATCATATTAGATATGAACGGGAAAGAAACCGGGTTTCTCATTCCTGATAATTTGGGTATGCTAGGCATATGTTTGGATGATACCAAACTAAAACCCAAATGGATAAGTGCCAATTGTAGGTTATCCTAGGGATACAATAAATATTGTACTTATACAACTCACTAGAGAACAATTAGATTGTTGCTCACCATGCGGTTTTCCTGAGAGGAATACTGATATGCAGTGGTAAGTGGGAGGATAGTAAAACTCGATGAAAATCGGAGTAGTACTATTCCAGGCACCGAATCTTAATGGAACACAAATAGTTCATCAATGATGAAACTATTACCATTAATCTTCGAATACACAAGAACCGCGTAAGTCGGAGATAGTCAGAAAACAACCTGGGGTATGGGTTTCTGATCTCACCTCATAAATATGTTAATCTTTTGAGGTATACCAACTGGCTACGTATGAGGAAGTGATACAAGGTATCGACTCCCTATTATGGCAAAGTACCATATAATCCGAAATGGATTCCATGTATATCAACCAGTTTGGATACTAGTTGATGTACCGCAAGACATTGTGCCTATTGGTACTTTATAAGTCTTCAAGGAAGACGTACATGGATGGCAACATACCAATGTATAAAGCTAGGCTTTTAGCGGAAAGGTATCGTTATCAACATTGTGTTGATTACGATTCAACATTTTACCTGTTGCCACGGTAAATCCATTTGGAAAAATGCTTGCTAAAGCTGTATGTTTCATTTATGAAATATGACAGCTTAAACGGGAAAATCGCTTTCCTGAAAAGGAAACCTTTTGGAGGATGTTTACAACATCCTGTCGATTTTGTCGTACCAAAACTAGCAAACAAGGTTTGCGGGTTATTCGATCCATGTTTGGATTGAAGTAAGCATAGGTTCTTAGAATTGTCGTTTTGATGTGATCATAATGGTTTATGATTTAATTCAAAACGAAAAGATTCTTGTGTATAAAAGAGGGTTAGTGGGAGCGCACTGACAATGGCTGTCCTAAATAAATAATGATAATATGTCATTTCTTGGAAATGATATTCCCATATAATATAATCGTGAATGAAAGCTTCGCTTTCAAGAAAAACTCTCCGAGAACTCGTACATTGAAAAATGTACGCTACCTGGTGTCTCATACGCTTTGAGCATATGGATTCACAAACAGGCCAATCCGAGTGATAGTCACTAGATTGAAGTTAAGAACATACTTAGTATCTTAGAGAACTAAGCATGCTATCTTAGTCTATGGAGAAGGAGAACTTGAAGTGACTGGGATCACTGTAGCAAGTTTCCTAACCGATAAAATGACTATAAGTCACAAACGGTACTATACAGTTTGAATAACGGTACAGTAAGCTGGAAATCTTCCAAGCAAGATACTGCTACCGAATAAACAACAAATGCGGATTATTACTGCAGCTGAGGCAGCAATAGAAGCCATTTGGGTCGATAACAAATCTAATTAGATTAGATATAATTCTGTTAGCAGCTGAGCTAAGCGTCAGCACATGCTAAAGAATTAATGGTCTCATCAACGATCCAGATACATACTCCGATATTCATCTGATTCGTTCGGATCATACATTGTGGCGATGTGATGATCGAATAAATCACATCAGATGATAATCATGCAAATCCACCAACGAAAGCTTTTCTCAGCACTTTGAGCCAACCGTACATAGTTCGGGTTTCAAGCACTCGAGTGACTGGCTATAGGCCAAGTGGGAGATTGTTGGACAATTATGACCCATAGCGTCACTATTTGTACAGACCATGGTTGGTTGTACAAATTAACTATGTGACAAAGGAGATTGCACTCATATCATTTGTGATTAGATCACCTAGATGTATAAATGATGAGAGGTCCCTATGATTTGTTCCTGGACGGAGAATGATATGAGACAGTATCAGTCACGAAGGAGAAATCATTAAATATCCATAGTCAGAGTATTATCGAGATTGGACATCGATAAATACGTAAAAGACTAGTATTACACTTGTGCGCGCGTTGTGAGGGCACAACGACATAGTTCTCATATATTGGGTATATGATACTCATGCAAGTGTAATATGAGGTTGTGTTTTACCGATGGTACGGGAAACAGCTTCGCTCTGGATAGACCCCTCAGAATTCCATTGGTAGTATGACTATGTGTCAATGGAAGTCCCGAAAATCAGGGTAGGTGTATTTGGTCTTAACCTGAGCCTTGCACCGCTAATACTTGCGACAATCAATATACTTGGTTGCGGTCGTCCAGGGCTTTAAAGTTCTGTGTACGCCAATGCTGGGTATATTGAGAATCGTAGTGTGTTGGGTGTGATGTCAAGATGGAAGTGTCACTCCAGTCATATGGAGATGATGGTCACGTAGGATACGGGACTGGTCTCTTTAAATGCTGCAGCTATCGGGATAAATGACAAGGTCAGGTTTATCCGATTATAGAGACTAGTCACCAGACATCCGACATGTGCTTCGTACGGGGCAGACATAATTCCAACCCCAGGCCTAGCACGTGATCATCCAATACTGGACAGAAATACGCAATACTACGTATACTACGCCTTATATATATCCTTTCTTCCTGTAAGGAAGTTTCTGGAGAATTGGGTAGGCATGGCGCTTTGCTAGAGGCCAACCTTGTCTTGTAAATCGGTATAAACGTGGTACGAGGTACTTATGTGTTCGGATAGTCCGACGACCGAATTTACTGCCAACATATCCGGGGATCTCATGGGTCGCTTCCCAAAGATTCACCGATGACGTATAACTCGCACTCTAAATTAATCTGGGATTAATTAGAAGAGAGAGAAAATTAATCTGGGATTAATTGCGGAGATATTTTATCTGATATAAAATATCATTAAAGAGAGATAATGATTAATTTGAATTAATCGATAAATTAATATATTTGATATATTAAACGAAATTAGATTTCGACGCGGAATTAAAATTGGATTTTAATTCGGGCGAACGAATTAATTTAGAATTAATTCGTTAGCGACTTGAATAGTGATTTGCTAGGCGTAATCATTTAATTACGACGCAACAGAAAATTCGTTAATTTGGAATTAGCGAACTCAAGCCCGAGATTATTTGCGAGCGCATTCGCATTTCGAATTTGTGTACGGCATGTCAAATCAAGCGTCAAATCACTATCGCATCAAGCGTCAAATCACAAGTCACTTTGAGTGATGTGACTTGAAAACTTGATGGATTGAGTGATGTGAGTGGTTGGGGCTTTAATGGTTTGACTTTTAAAAGCCAAATCCAAGTGAAAGGCATTTGAAATTCAAATGTGTGTATTTAATACACAAATTGACAAACCAAACACAACTCTCTCTCTCCATCCCTTTTTCTCTCTCACGCCCTTGGGGCCAAAATAGCTTACTGGTTTCATTCAAAACCGTGAGCAGTGGGAAGCCTAGAGTGTGGATTTTGTGGCAAAATCACAAGTGCTAGCATATTACGAGAGATGCGAAGGT
>SKCR01011282.1:0-13187 GCA_019454045.1 Zanthoxylum bungeanum | reverse complement strand
ATTAATTCGTAAGCGACGTAAATAATAATTTCGCTAGGAGCGATTATTATTTAAATACGATTTAATTAACGTCGCGACGCTGAGCTCGGTATTTCGGAAATATCGAACCCGATGCGTGAGTGGACGTGGGCCCACTTTCATTGGGAAACGTGTGGGGCCCACATGACACTTGTCTTGATATGGCATTGCATGTTAATAGTGTACAAAACACTCTAAGGCATTGCATGGTGATATGTGCATTTCACTCAAAGGCATTGAAGCATGGAGTTTGAGTTTTGACACTCTAAGCCATTGCATGGTTTATGTCAAGATTTATTATTAATTTAATAAATTATAACATAAATATAAATTGATTTTTGGTAATACAAAGATTAATTAATCAAGACATTTCACAAAAAAACTCTCTCTCTCCGCAAATTGCCGTGAACACCATTGTCCAGGGCAAGGAAGATTTGATCTTCCACTTCTCCATTTTGCTAGCACAAGCAAGGGATCAAAAGAGGTGATAGGGAAACCATCAAAGAGCTAGAATACAAAAAGCTTGGAGCTTCAAGTCTTCTTCCTCCTCTTGGCCGAATCCTCCACCACTTGGAGCTTCTACCATTTGATCTTCTACTTCAATCACAAGGCATTGTAAGTATGATTCCGCCATACTTCATGTTTAAATATATATTCTTTAGAGTATTTCACATGCTTAATCTTTGTTTGGGACATATTATAGAAACCAACAGCTAGGCCTAGGGCTGGAGATGTGTCTGCCCCGTACGAAACATATATCGGACATCAAACAACTAGTCTCTTTAAATCGGACAATCCTGACCTAGTCATATTGTCCCGACGGTTGCAACCTTTTATAGAGTTCTAGTTCTGTGTCCTGCGTGATCATCACCTCCATATGTTGAAGCGATACTTCCATCTTGACATCACATCCAGTACACTACGATTCTCGATAAACCCAAAGAGGTGTACACATAACCGGTTAAGGTCCCCAACCACCAAACCAAAGTTTACCGATTGTCGCAGTACTAGCGATGTAAGTCTCAGGTTAAGACCATATACCCTACCCTGATGCGGCCTCCCATAGACACCTAGACATACTACCAATGGGATCCGCGGGGTCTATCCAGAGCGAACTGTTTCCGTACCATCGGTAAAACACAACCTCCTATCGCACTTGCATAAGTATCCAATACTTAAATATATGAGAACTATGCCGTTGTGCCCTCACAACGTGCACAACGCAATACTAGCCTATTCCGCATTATCGATGTCCAGTCTCGATAATACTACGGCTAGGGATATTTAATGATTAACCTTTATGGATTGATACTGTCTCATATCATCTCAATCCAGTACTATCATATGGACTTTCGCCATTTATATATCAAAGTAAATAATATTTCAAAATGGCAAAAGGCAATTTCATAATTACATAGTTAATTTTGTACAATAATACAATATCATTTACAACAGTGACGCTATGGGCCACAATGTCTAACAAGAACGATTAATTTAGAATTAATCGATAAAATTATTATATTCGATATAATAATCGAAATTCGATTTCGACGCGAAATTAAAATTAGATTTTATTCGGGCAAACGAGTTAATTTAGAATTAATTCGTTAGCGACGTAAATAAAATTTCGCTAGGCGCAATTATTTATTTAATTCGATTTAATTAACGTCGCGACGTAAGTTTGGTATTTCGGAAATATCGAACCCGAACGCGTGAGTGCACGTGGGCCACTTTCATTTGGAAACTGTGTGGCCCACATGACACAGGTCATTATATGCATATTTAATTGTTAATACATTGCATGGTGATAGTGTACAATACACTCAATGGTTTTGCATGGAGTTTGAGTGTTTGACACTCTAAGCCATTGCATGATTTGTGTCATAAGTTTATATTAATTTAATAAATATTATGGCATAAATATAAATTGATTTTTATAACAAAGATCAAGACACTCTCCTCTCTCTCTCACAATGCCGTGACTTCCATTAGGGCAAAGAAGATTTGATTTTCTTTCTCCATTTGCTAGCACATTGAAGGATCAAAGGAGGTGATAGGGAAACCATCAAAGAGCTTGGAATACACATAGCTTGGAGCTTCAACTCTTCTTCCTCCTTGGCCGAAACTTGAAGCTTGGAGATTCAAAGATTTTCTTCATCACTTCTCATCACAAAAGCTTTGTAAGTATGATTCCGCCATACTTCATCTTTTAATATATATTCATTGTTGTATTTCATATGCTTAATCTTTCCTTGGGACATATAATAGAAACCATCAGACCATAGCCACAAAAGTACCCTCAACTCCCCTTTTATTGTCATCATAAGCCTTAATAGTCATACTGGAGAGGTCCAAGTCTGTTGCTTTCATACCCAATCTTGCCAGAATTTTCAACGGGCACACATTGATGGACGAACCGTCATCCACCATTACACATGAAGTTTTCTTGCCCCTCACTTCGGCCCTGATAAATAGAGGCCTATTATGATTTCTCCCCTCCAACGGGAGTTCATCCTCGGAAAAAGATATCTGCAAAGCTTCTTTCTGAACTGACCCAACAAACATTGCAGGGTTGGCGTCTTCCGATACCACAATCTTGCTCAAGGCCTCAACCATGGCCTGCCTATGCTCTCGAGATGCACATAACAGTTCCCAGATACTTACTTGTGCTCTAGTCTTCCTCAATTGCCTCAGCACTATATCCCCCTCAGTATTTTCTACAGTTTCAACCACTTTTCTACCCTCTGTCAAAACTTCCTTACCCTTTTCTGCCATATCACTGTAAAAACGACCATTGCACGTCATTCCCTTACTTCTTCCTCATCACTGCTAGAGAAATCAAGCGAAAAGCTTTTCCCCTGCTCAGTCTCATCTTCACTAGTACTATCCCAGATTCCAAGGCAAAAGGCTTGAGGGTGGAAGGATTTTAGGACAAGGTCTTCTGGGAGGCCAGAATTGATCATATAGGCTGGTGGTGGTACGGCGCGGTAATTGGGTAAGGGGTTTCTGTGTGTGTCAGGCTGTTCTGTTTCTGGGTCAGGTATTTTCTTGGAGTCTATCAGGTCTTGGATTTCATGGCGGAGTCGGGCGCAATTGTCAGTGTCATGGCCCTTTTGTTGGTGAAAGTGACAATAAAGGCTTAGGTTATAATGTGGTGGTGGGGGATTGGGTAATGGTTTGGCTTCTAGGGGTGACAGAAGTCCTTGTCTCTTCAATTTCTCCAATACCTTGGACATGGGCCTACCCAAGTTGGAGAATCTTCGGTTCCGGATAGCGGCAATCTCAGCAAAAACGGGCTTTGTTCCCGATGTTCCCCCAATGGGCCTCCTGTTCAGATCATAGAATTTTCTATTCTCGGCCTCTTCTTCCTCAATATCCATGACAGTTTCTCTCAACTGCCGAAAATCAGTAATCATGGAGGTCATCCTCCTTAACTTGCTGTAAATGGAGGGCCTGGTGCCCTTGATAATCATCTTAATCTGATCCTTCTCTGAGGGCCTAGTCTGTATTTTCAATAACTGACCCCTCCACTAGTCCACATACTCCTTAAAACTCTCCTCCGCTTCTTCTTAATATTCTCCAGATCACGGAGTGACAGATCGATCTCTAAGTCAGTGACATACTGCTTCAGGAAAGCATCGGCCAACTCCCTCCAATCTTCCTTCACTTTCTTCTCCAAACTATGGTACCATACCACGGGAGCTCCTTCAAGCGACATTCCAAACATTTTCTGCACTTGGCACTGAGATAAGCCAACTGAACTCATGACTGATACAAATTGTCAGAGATGCACCCTTGGATCCTCATTCCCGTTAAACTTAGCCATATCAGGCATCTTGAACTGTGCCGGCAACTGTTCCTCGAAAGTCAGTGTGTCATAATCCAGCAAATCCTCATTCTTACCCCTCATCTTGCAGGTAACCGACTCAACCTGATCCAGAAGTTTCTGTAACTCTGCCTGAGACCCAGATACTCTGCTTGCTACATACTCTGCCATATCATCATCAAAAGTGGGGATATCATCCCCCAACCCATTCGGAGGCTCCTAACGCCTCACATTCTCAGAAATTCCCCCAGCACGGGGCACAGCCATACCAGCCACAACAGTAGTCAAAGCTTGCAACTGTTCAGTGACCTTGGCGAGACTGTTCTCTAACTGATCCATTCGGGATACCTCATTACTAGATTCACTCATACTTGTTCTTTTAGTGAGTCTTGTCCCTTCTCTAACCCAAACGGTATCTATGATGTCTTTTTGAGACATAGACGGTGTTAACATGATATATTTATGCATGAGGTGCATGAGGTGCATGAGATGCATTTAACATATATAACATATTAAATCAATTAAAATTTTCAAACAAATCGGCCCGTTACCATTTTAGAATCTTTCGGGCTAATTGTCACAGGAGTGAACCCATCCCAGTTTAAATGGCCCAACAAGTTCACATCTTATGACAAGGAGCCCAACTAAATCCAAATAATAATGTTTCGAACACAAGCACAAAGTGGCCCATCAACACTTAGACGCTTTTGGCCCAATAGTCATGAAATATGTTCTTGTCCCAGTTTAAATGGCCCGACAAGCCCATATCCCATGACAAATGGTCCAAATGGATCCAAACGACGATGTTCCCAAACACAAGCATAGAAGAAAGATAATGCAAACATAACGTAATAATTTCTATATAATGGTCTATCAACATTTCAAAAGCTTTTGGCCTAATAGTCATAAGGTATGAACTTGCCCCAGTTTAAATGGCCCAGCAAGCCCGCATTTCTGACAATAGTCCAACTGCATCCAAATGAGGATGGTCCACAAGCACATATTCAAGGAAATAATTGTTACTTTAGCCAACCCGGTCTATGGGTGGGTTAGCAAGAGTATAGACAAAGGCTCTCACCGGTGAAGGATGGCCCACAACTAGGTCTCCCCACTTAAGGGTTCGAGCAACCAAGTGAGCGCACCCTTTTTTATACATTAAGGTACGTGCCAATGAGCTATGGTGTGTGACGGACTGTCAAATGGATTCCCGTTGTAGATTCCTCGAGGGAAGGTGGAGCGAGGCTCACTTAAATACCCAAGCCTCTTAGGCTCTTATCGCTTGGTGTCAGGAATAAACAACGAGTCCTCCAAATTAGTCCATCACAATAGGCTACGAGTAGATGGCTATCTAGGTACCTTCACAGCTTTTCCTTCTAGAAAGGTAGTGAATGAAAGAAGACACCAAACAAATACCTAGCCTCAAAATGCCTTTTATTAAACCCTCACTTTATCCACGATAGACACAGTCAATTAAAACATAAATCCAAACATCATAAGAAAATATTTCGGGGCCGATTCTCTATCCCCAGTGGAGTCGCCAGACTGTGGGAACACAGGAACTGGGCTCGCGGCCTGGTCGGGAGTACGGAGTAGCCACGGGGGACTAAACCGGAGAATAATGGAGTCGCCACCAGGTGTGAACCGGGAAAATGAGATTTAAGGCCGCACTCACCCCTCGCAAGGGAAGACCTCAAACCGTTGGGTTCGGAATGGTCCCTTACTAATGCCACTTGTAATGAAAAGATTTATGTAATAATTTAATCAAGCTTAAGTAGCACTTATTTCTAAGAGTATCATGCTTCTAAATTCACATGTACAAAATAAAACTTATACATATATTTCACATCTAAGATTGCATGCTTGGAAGTACATCAAAGGAGAAACAAACATACAACTTCATTGGCATATTATATTCAAGAAAACACAAGCACACATACTAACCACACAAGCACACATGTAAGCACCTTCTCAAGTGGTACGTGGAATTGTATCCCAAGTACAGACCGTACTACCGTCCATTCGGAATCGCTACGGAATTTATGTCTGGGTTTCCATCCGATATACCACAAGAAATAATACTCAAATGTTATCATGACATAGGTATATGAATTGTAATACATTAAACACATTGTATTCATGCATGTGGGGATAGCTACTAGGAGAACTATGTATGAAATCTGATGAAAAGGACTCAGTTCAGTGGGTGCGCGTTCGCGTAGCGTTTGAAAACGCGTTCGAATGGTAAACAGAAGGTTCGCGTTCGTGTAGCGTTCGAGAACGCGTTCGAACGGAACCAGACCTGATGCATGATAAGACTAAGAAAGTGCGTGTGCGTTCGCGTAGCGTTCGAGAATGCGTTCGAACGATAAACAGAAGGTTCGCGTTCGTGTAGCGTTCGAGAACGCGTTCGAACGGAACCAGACCTGATGCATGCAATATAAAGAATAAAGAAAACAATGTCAAGCTCAGTATGTCCGATTAAAGGTATCTTGCATTCAACCGAACACACCTCAACCGGCGCGGCAAAGCATCGTGGTAAAGGGCTTTAACCCCTCCCCATAGGGGATCTTTCATTCCACTTACTAAGCCCATACGCTCGATTGAATCACGCATACAAAGAATTAAAAGAAATAATATCAAACTTAGTATGCCAGATTGAACGTATCTTGCATTCAACTGGACACACATCGACCGGCACGGCAAAGCATCGTGGTAAAGGCCTTTAACCCCTCCCCGTAGGGGATCTTTCATTCCACTTACTAAGCCCATGCGCTCGATTGAATCATGCATACATAGAATTAAAAGCAATAATATCAAACGTAGTATGCATGATTGAACATGTCTTGCATTCAACCGAACACACATCAACCGGCGCGGCAAAGCATCATGGTAAAGGGCTTTAACCCCTCCCCGTAGGGGATCTTTCATTCCAATTACTAAGCCCATACGCTCGATTGAATCATACATAAATAAGCAACATGCAGAATTCAAGTGACGGAAAAAAATAAATAAACCAAAGCAACACAAAACAAAAGAGGGTGCCGTTTACTCAAGCGGTACGTGGAGTTGTATCCCAAGTACAGACTGCACTACCGTCCATTCGGCTTCGGCTACGGAATTTACGTCTGGGTTTCCATCCTATAAAGATGCAATACCCACAACACCCACAACACGCATCATACAAATAAAAGATTCAACAAATAATTAAAATACAGTTAAAATGAATAACAAAAATCAAATAAAGATGAGTGTGGAAAGTACCCTCAGGTCTAACCTTTTTTCCAACTTTCGGGCTTGCGTTTCACGGATGTCGGAAAGGGTACAACTCCTCAACTTCTCCGGTTCACTGGTTTAGCGTCCTAGCTCACTGTTTTGCTATTTTGCTTGCCGCTCGGTCTCCGTTCTGCCGCTGTTCGGTCTCCGTTCTGCTACTGTTCAGTCTCTGCTTTGCTACTCACTGTTCAGGTCACCTGTTTTGACATTTCAAAGAATTGTTTCGAGTGTTTTTTGTGGTTTTTTAGTGTAGTTTGGTGTGGTTATTTCAAGGGTTATAAGTGCAGTTTATGTTACTGTTTTAAGGGATTTTAGGGACTGTTTTGGGAGTGGTTTGGGCTGCTGTCCAGGCATGTTTCAAGGGCTGTTTGGGGTGTATTTGGGCTGGTATTTTGAGGTATATTTTTGGTGGTGGAGGGCTGCTGTATGGGGGAGATTTTCGGTTATGGAGTGGAGGAGATGAAGGGAATTGTTTATGTTCTTCTTGTTGCTATTGCCGTGAGTGGTTAAGGTTCTTTTTGTTGGGATTATTTTGTGAGTTATCTGTATGAGCTAGCGGAGAGCATGTCTTGGTTAGGGGTTGTTTATATAGAGAAGGGCTAGGGCTTCACCTTGTCTCACAAGTAAGGGATTTGGCATTAAAATGAGGATTTGATTTGGTGTTGAGCAAGGAAAGTCAAAGATTGAGGGGGGACAAATCTTGGCTAGATTAGGAATACCAAATATTTAATTTGTTATGATTGATTTTAATTAGGCATGACATCTTTTTAATTTAGTATGTGATTTGTTTAGTTAGGAATTTAATATATTTGATTTATCTTTATTAGGTATGATTATATTTTATGTTTTATTTAATTGGTAAATGGTTTAAATATTTTATTTAATATTTAATGTTTAATTTAATTAAATTGGGATGTGTTTTATGGGCTTTGGGGAGCTAATTGGGCTGGGGTGCGAGGCTAGCAGCAATACCAGAAACACCGATGCCGTTCGAATGCCAATTCGAACACTACACGAACATCCGCAATCTACCTGACGTTCGAACGAAGTAACGACCGTAGCACTAACGAAGACAGTGAGCTTGTGAAATGAACTTGATGACGTACTTATTTTGAATTTCCCCTTCCGACCTCCGTTTCCCGCAATATCCTTAGCTAAAAAGGTAGTGCCTCCAACTGAGACTCATCATCGGGTTTCACATGCGAAAATGCAATGCGTACACTAAGCCCATGCGCTTTATCACATCATTACACAAACAAATAACATGCAGAAATTAAATAGCGGATAATAAATGAATCAAGATAACATAAAACAAAATATGCGCCGTTTACTCAAGTGGTACGTGGAGTTGTATCCCAAGTACAGACCGCACTACCGTCCATTCGGATTCGGCTATGAAATTTATGTCTGGGTTTCCATTCTATATACCACAAGAGGTGACACATTTTCCATTTTATTCAAGGGCCACAACACACATCATTCCACAATATTCATGCAAATGAAATTCAGTAAACAATTAAGACATAGATAAAAATAAATGAGAAAAGTGGCCTCAGGTCTAACCTTTTTGTTGGACAGTTATGACCCATAGTGTCACTATTTGTACAGATCATGGTGTTGTTGTACAAATTAACTATGTGACAAAGGAAATTGCTCTATTATCATTTGTGATTAGATCACCAAGATGTATAAATGATAGGAGGTCCATATGATTAGTTCCTGGATTGAGATGATATGAGACAGTATCAATCCATGAAGGTTTAATCATTAAATATCCATAGTCGTAGTATTATCGAGATTGGACATCGATAATGCGGAATAGACTAGTATTACACTTGTGCGCGTTGTAAGGGCATAACGACATAGTTCTCATATATTTAGGTATATGATACTCATGCAAGTGTAGTAGGAGGTTGTGTTTTACTGATGGTACAAAAAACATATTCGCTCTGGATAGACCCCTCGGAATTCCATTGGTAGTATGACTATGTGTCTATGGATGTCCGAAATCAGGGTAGGTGTATTTGGTCTTAACTTGAGACTTGCACCGCTAATACTTGCGACAATCAATGTACTTTGGTTTTAGTGTTGGTTTATTCTAAGGTCCCAAGATCAAACAAGACATGAAATAATGCGTGAATACATCAACGGAGGTAGCGGAATACTCACATTGATCGGTTGAGTCGATTTGAAGACGAATGAAGCCCAAAAACGCACTGCCCTTCACGCCAAACTGCTGGCAGTCCACTGCCCTGCCAAAACAGAAATTTGAGTGAAGAAACGGAGCTCCTAGCTTCGTCGGATGGATCCCGTCTCATGGTCGAACCTCCCTACCACCTTCGCAAGACTGTAAGTGTGCTAGCACTTGATTTTTCACCATGAAAATCACTCTTTGCTTCCCTAAAGTCCACGCCATTTCTGGTTCCAAACCAGTCCAGAATTTCTTCATTTGGGCGTGAGAAAGAGAGAGTTTTGAGAGAGATGAAATTGTGTTATGTTAAAAGATTTACCAAAAATCAATTTATATTTATGCCATAATGTTTATTAAATAAATAATAAACTTATGACACAAAACATGCAATGGCTTAGAGTGTCAAACACTCAAACTCATGCAAAACCATTGAGTGTATTGTACACAATCTTCATGCAATGCATTAGAATTAAATAATGCATAATATGACATGTGTCATGTGGGCCCCACACGTTTCCAAATGAAAGTGGGCCCACGTGCACTCACGCGTTCGGGTTCGATATTCCGAAATACCGAGCTTACGTCGCGACGTTAATTAAATCGAATAATTGCGCTAGCGAAATTATTATTTACGTCGCTAACGAATTAATTCTAAATTAACTCGTTTGCCCGAATTAAAATCTAATTTTAATTTCGCGTCGAAATCGAATTTCGATTATTATATCGAATATAATAATTTTATCGATAAATTCCAAATTAATCGTTCTCTCTCTTTAGACGACATTTTATCCCGGATAAAATATCTCCGTTATTAATCCTAGATTAATTTTCTCTCTCTTCTGTATAATCCCAGATTATTCAAGAGTGCGAGTTGTGCGTCATCGTGGATTATCGGGAAGCGACCCATGAGATCCCCGGATAATCTGGCAGTAAATACGGTCGTCGGAGTATCCGAATCACGTACGTACCAAGTACTACGTTCTTCCAATTTACGAGACAAGGTCGACTCCTAGCAAAGCACCAAGTCTTCCCAAGTTCTCCGGACATATTCATCAAAGAATATCTAGATCTGTATCAAGCGTAGTATACGATTGTATTGTGCATATCGGCCCAGTATCGGATAATCACGTGCTAGGGCTGGACTGGATAAGTGTCTGCCCCGTCCGAAACACATATCGGATGTCTGGTAACTAGTCTCTATAATCGGATATTCATGAACTGGTCATAATATCACGATTGGATGCGCATCACTTAAGAGCACTAATACCGTATCCTGCGTGACATCATCTCCATTATGACTGGAGTGACACTTCCGTCTTGACATCACATCCATACACTACGATTCCTGATAAACCCAGAAGAGGTGAACACAGAACCAGTTAAGATCCCCCACCACCAAAACCAAAGTTTACCGATTGTCGTAAGTATTAGCGATGCAAGTCTCAGGTTAAGACTATACACACCTACCTTGATTTCGGCCTCCCATAGACACCTAGTCATAATACCAATGAGATTCCGAAGGGTCTATCCAGAGCGAAGCTGTTTCCCGTACCATCGGTGAAACACGACCTCTTATCGCACTTGCACAAGTATCCAATACTTATATATATGAGAACTATGTCGTTGTGCCCTCACAACGCGCACAAGTGCAATACTAGCCTATTCCGCATTATCGATGTCCAGTCTCGATAATACTACGGCTAGGGATATTTAATGATTAATCCTTCGTGGACTGATACTGTCTCATATCATCTCAATCCAGGAACTAATCATAGGGACCTCTCTTCATTTATATATCTATGGTGATCTAATCACAAATGACGAGAGTGCAATTTCCTTGTTACATAGTTAATTTACTACAGCAACACAATGTTCTGTGCAAATAGTGACGCTATGGGTCATATTATCCAACAATCTCCCACTTGGCACGTAGCGAGTCACTCAAGTGTCATACACTCGAACTATGTAAGGTTCGCTCAAATTGCTGAGAAAAGGTTTTCGTCAGCGGATTTGTTCGATTATCGTTTGACGCGATTATACGATCATCACATCGCCACGATGTATGATCCGAACGAATCAGATGATATAGAAGTATATATCTGGATCGTCGATGAGACCTTTATTTCCTTAGCCTGTGCTGACGCCTAGCTCAGCTGCTAACAGAACTATATCTAATCTAATTAGATTTACTTTCGACCAAAAGACTTCTATTGCTGCCTCAGCTGCAGCAATAATCCATTTGTTGTTTATATACGCAACAGTTATCTTGCTTGGAAGATTTCCAGCTCACTGTCCCGTTATTCAAACTTTATAGTACCGCAATATTTAATCGTTTGGAAACTTGCAGTGGTAATCCCAGTCACTTCAAGTTCTCCTTCTCCATAGTTTAAGATAGCATCTTTAGTTCTCAGAGATACTAACAGATGTTCTTAACTTCAATCCAGTGACTATCACTTGGATGGACCCGATTGTGACTCCATATGCTCGAAGCGTATGAGACACCAATACAAGTACATTTTAAATGTACAATTTCCCAGAGAGTGTTAACAACTCCAAATCTATCCCAGTAGATCTTTATTCCTTGAATAAAGGTTGTTACTCCCCAGAATTCTATGGAGAATTTCTATTGAAAGCCAAGCTTTCAACAATAGCTTTATGGGAATTTCACTGTCAGTGTGCTCTCCCACTAACCTCCTTATATACACAAGAATTATTTCGTTTTGAGTCAAATCATAAACCATTATGATTATTTCAAAACGACAATTCCAAGAACCTTATGCTTGCATTGATCCAAACATGGATCGAATAACCCGCAAACCTTGTTTGTCGGTTATACAAAATCGTCAGGATGTTGTAAACATCCTCCAAAAGGTTTCCTTTTCAGGAAAGACATTTTGATTTATAACTGGCACATTTCATAAATGAAATATACAGTTATTTTCAAGCATCTTCAAAATGGATTTACCATGGCAACAGGTAAAAGGTTGAACCATTATTAACATAATGTTGATAACGATACCTTTTCGTCAAAAGTCTAGCTTTGCACGTTGTGTAGTTGCCTCCATGTATGTCTTCCTTGAAGACATTTATAGTATCAATAGGCACAACGCCTTGTGGTACAAACAACTAGTATCCAACATAGTTGTTATACATGGAATCCATTTCGGACTCATGGCACTTTGCCATAACAGGGAGTCGATACCTCGTATCACTTCCTCATAAACGTAGTCGGGGTGTACACCACCATAAGATTGACATCTTATGGGGGCGAGATCAGAAACCCATACCCTAGGTTGTTTTCTGACTCTATCCGATCTACAAGTTTCTTGTGTATTTGAAGATTAATGGTATAGTTTCATCATAGATGAACTATGTGTTCCATTAAGGACTTCGTGCCTTGAACAGTATTACTCCGATTTTCATCGAGTATCACTATCCTCCCACTGACCACTGCATATCGGTATTCCTCTCAGGAAAACCGCATGGTGAGCAACAATTATATTGTTCTCATGTGGGATTTACAAGTATTATACTTAAGGTTTCCCTTAGGATAACCTATATTGGCACTTATCCAATTTGGGTCCTTAGTTTGGTATCATCCAAACGCTATGCCTGGCATACCCAAATTATCAGGAATGAGAAACCTCGTTTCTTCCCTGTTCATATCCTATATGATATCTGTCAAACAGATTTATATGGAACCTTATTCTAAATAAGTTTTTCACTGTTAATACATCCGGTTGAAGGAGATAGTAGCTCAGAGCGACTCGTGATAAACCTTATCAAGTCCTCATCTGAAAGAATACCGTACTCTTTCATGTACGTATGAAACTTACTGCTTACGTATTTTCCATTACGGTTTTACCGTGGCGGCATAAT
>SKCR01011281.1:0-13300 GCA_019454045.1 Zanthoxylum bungeanum | reverse complement strand
CTTGAGTTTCGGAGAGAGCGAACTAAGAATGTATGATTTAACCCTTAAATCATCATTCTTCCAAGCTTCAAAAACTTGGCATTCCTCCTCCGAAGCATCCTCACCCACTGCAAGGGGTAAAGGACCCTCAAGAACATAACCCAACTTTTCGGAATCGAGGACAATCCTCAAATCCAATTCCCAGTCTGTAAAGTTCTCAGCGCCTTTTAGTTTGTTCGCATCTAACATACGCGCAAATTGGTTTGTGGATTGACCCGCCATCGCAAATCTATCATATAGATCACGAAAAACGGTTAGCAGAAATTAAGCAGTTTCATATAATATCAAAAGCATAAACTAGATCATGGATTTTTAATCTAATATGCCCCTCCCACTAAATCATGCAATACTGTAATCCCAAAACAGAATACAAATATTTAATAATTAAATTAAATATAAATAGTGAAAAGTGGATCTCGTGAATATATTTCAGCTCACAGCAGAGGCACGGTCTCGCCTACGTATATTCATCAGGTAGACAACTCATTTGTCAATCATTCAATAATGACTCCTAAGTTCCCGGTCCTGGCCGTTTCTCGTTGTCGCTGCGAAGGCAGGCCCACAAGGAGACGTACCAAGGTTAAACTCGCCAATGATAAACTCAAGTTACTTACGTAATCCTGACAGCTAGGGCACGTTCAGAATTCCGCTTTCGCTTGAATTTATCTAGTATCTGATATACATCCGGTATAAATAAATCTTTATCGGCTACACCCTCACAGCAGAGGCACGGTCTCGGATGTAGTCACAAAGAAGTATTCATAAACCGTATTGACAAGATGGACCATATAACATGCATCAAATACAAAATTACATTTAAACCTTATTATTATGGATTTTCCGCTAAGTGTCATACACCCTAAACCTAACCAGTTTAGATCCTAATAAGCATGCATAAAGTCAAGAAAACATGATTAAACATTGATTCAATGAAGGCTAATCATATTAGGTGGCCTAGAATCAGACTCGCTCTGATACCATTTTGAAGGGGTTATTTAAAAAGGTGAGTCCGGTAACGCAGCGGAAGCGGTGAAAATCTGATTTTCAGATTTCAAAAATTTTTCTCGGATAAATTAAATAAACATATTTATTTAACATTCCAATAATCAAATTATGAAAATAAATTCAATAAAACATTTTTAGGTGAATTTACCGAAATACCCTTGCTTTGTATTTTTGTCCGTTTTAGTCCGAAATTGATCCAATCAATTTTGAATGATTCTAAATCATTTCTAAGATGAACTTATGATGTTCAAAACATCAAAACACCAAAGCAACCAAAATCCCCAAATTTCCTACACAAAGACGAGAGCACCATTTGGTGCCAAAATTGTGCATTTTGCACTTTCATGCTTCAAGACACATCCAAATGATATCCAATCAACATGAAACTTTATATGCATCATATACACACATAAATACACAACATATATGAAAACCCCCAAATTGGAGTTAGTCATAAACCCTAATTTTTCAATTTCCACAAATTGGACAAATTAGGCTAATTACATTAAATCAAATGTTTCAATCATCAATCTTTCATCCAATTCAAGTCTCAACACAATGAAACAACTCAAGATCAAATCTAGGTCATTTAAGAGTGGGTCAACAACTCTAGAATAGCAACATGGTTTCATAAACCTTAAAAGATTACATATAACTACAATAGTCATATCCTTTCTTCATCATACATGCTTTACAATTTCACCAAAGTTTTCCATCAACAAAAAACACAAAGAACAAAGAAAGAAATAACCTTAGGATATCAAATATGAAAGCCTAGATCCTAAGGAACAATTTCCCTACTAATAGTAAGTTGGAGAAAACTTACTAAAATCAAGCTTTCTTGGATTTTTCTTTCTTTCTCAAAGTTCTTTAAGCTTTCTTCAATGGAGTTTTCCTTTTGTGAAATGTGTATTAGGTTAAGTGAAATGAAAAATGAAAAACAATTTATATGTGTAACAATTACACCTTGGCCGAAATTCATGGCCAAATTCAAGAAATTGTAATTTCAATTTAATTTCAATTATCATTAAATCAACTTGCACAAATATCATACAAACTACTTTATTAGATATTTATTTTGGTCAACAAATGCAACTAATGTCATTTACTTTAATTATCCTAATGTAAGATATTTGTATTTTAATTAATTTAATCATTTAACAATTAAATAATTAATTAATTAATCAAATACAAATATATTAAATATATGTATAATATTTACATTAAATATTAAAAACATATATTCATTTAGGAAATAAGTCAAATAACTCATTTTGACTATTAATTAATGTGTATTTAAATTAATCAAGTATTAAATGTAAATACACAATAATTAAGTAAATGACTATCTAGTGTCTTTAGCATGTAACTTGCGTTTAACCATTAAACGACTTTATAAATAATCAATATTATTTATTTATGTTGCTCTAGTGCTCAACGAGTATGTTTCATTATTGAGACTCTCTAGGTTCAGGTATATCCGTCATGAAATCAAATTTCATGTCCATAATCTATCCACCCGTAGATTATGACGATCACGGATAATCTCGCTAAACCATACAGGTCGAGGTCATCGCAAATGTATAATTCCTCCGTCACAGGTATCCGGATAAATCCCAGAGATATAGATATGAACGTCAAATCTCTATCGGGATTATCCAGTCGACTATTCTATTAGCAATCTCAAAAAAGAATGTTTAGAACTAGCTTCTAAACTTACCACGGGCCCATGGTTTTATTTGATTGCTAATCATATGGACTACCTATGCTCTGGTACACAGAACTGACGGATCCTATCTTGATACACATAGGACACCCTGAGGATCTATCTACACCCAACGAACAGGCGGAGGTCTGATCTAAATAGATCGGTGACGTGACTGCCGTCTAAGTGTAGAAGATGTCTCATGTGCCCACGATGGCATCTCAAGTCTAAGAATCACAAGTGCTACTCAACCCAAGAAGATTCTTATTGACGCTGGTGTACCATCCATTAAGAATCTTCGGTGAGTCGTTCAGTGTTTATCCGCTATAAACACCTACACGTCTATACTAGTCTCCAAGACTAATGGTTCATTGAGAAACCATTGGAATCATATATTCCAGTATACGACATGTACCGGTCTCAACGGGTTTACTATACTGACCAAGTAGTGTAAACCTTGACCAGGAACTGTCTGAGAATGACAACGTCATGATACGACTCAATGTCCGTTGCGACGCTTTTGCAACTGTATCATGACTAATCATTCTCGGGTCATTACGTCTTTACCATATAGAAATATAGATTATATTATAGAAACTGCATATATTATTCATAATAATAATGTTTTACAGAAGTATTTAACAAAATACAACCGGGAATTGGCGCTCTGAGCACCAACCCCTACAGTTTTCTAGGTGATGCATTGCATAGTCAAATCATTATTTGAATTTTTAATTATCTATTTCACGACAGGTGTTTACATTTAAACTGTGGGAATATTTTGAATATTTTCTATATGATTTTATATTTTCTTTTTTTAAAGTCCTTGTGCCATGTTTTGAAATTTTATATTTTGGTCCCTTTTGACCAATTCATATTTTGACTTCTTGACCGTTTTCTACTGACGTTTTGACCATTTGACTAGTCTTATTATAAATTTTATTTTATTTATTTACCCTATTGTCATTGGCCCCGGTTTCGAGTCGTGATAACATTTTTATATCGGAGCGCCAGCTTTACTTTCTTTGGGATGTGACACATGTCAAGGAAATGTTTTGAATTTTGATTTCGCATTTTCAATGTTTTAGTTTGTACGCATCATCTTACAGTGAAAGTCTGGTAATATAATAAATAGTCAATTGTAAGAGTACGCGAATATATTATGATAGTGATACCTTGATGCCGTCATAGGATTGAAACCTTGTAGGACCTGAGTTTTGGAGGTAGGCCACTCTGGGCTGCCTAAAAGGTTGTTATATTACTTTTCGAGTAAAAGGTTGCTGCATAATTATCGAATTTCTATCTTTTAGAATGAGGGTTTGACTGTTGGTCAATATCAAGTTTTGTTCATTGAGCTTCTCTAATGTTTTCTTCATTCACTTCTGGATCCCATAAGGTAATCTGTGGCGTTGCAGGAAGGGTTATGAGCTTGGTTACGCACTTGTTAGGTCTTAAGGTCGAATTTCTATCTTTTCAAATGAGGGTTTGACTGTTGGTGCGTCGGCGCAAGGGCCCCAAGCACCAATGCGTGTGGCGGCTTATGGAGGCCACGTGCCACCGTGAGTGAGATAATTTGCTAATTTTGACGTCCCTGACACGTTGGTTTAACTCGTGCTGTAAAGACCCCGAACTCTAATCTTCGTGTATTTGTCATAGTTTTATGTGTTTTATTTATCGACTTTTGATTATTTCTTTGTAATGAGATTTGAGTTTAAGTTATGGATTTTTGTTTTTTTATTATGGCAATTGATTTGATGTGTGAATGGGTGGTTATTGTAGGCCCCGGATGGGTATTTATGGTGTGGAATCGTAAATGGAAAGCCCGTTTTTAAACGAAACCATGCCGACTTTTTGTTAGGATTCTACGAGAGTTTGATTTGGTGCATTTTACATCTCAGATTTTGAGATGTCACTTTTGGGTGATCTTTGGGCGGTCACCAGGTTCTGCATGCCTCGTAGAGCGTGTCGAGTGAGCCCGAAGAGAGTTTTCCAACTGTTAACCTACGAAATAGTCCAAGTGCGTTGAGTATCGTTGTGAGATCGGTTTCACACTTCAAGCGTGGGGTTGAAGTAGGGATCTGGTACTCATCTTAATTGTGGTTTTAAATTTTATATATATATATATCATTATATTATGCTTATGAAAATGATATGAAATGATTTTTTATCATTCGTCATGTTTTGTTGAAATGTTAAAATGGTGCGTTGGGTGGCACGACGCGACCATTATGAGTTTTATTATTTTATTTTTTAAAATATTTGCATGGTAATGTAAATGTAAATTTGATTAGACTTAGATCGGTAAAATTGGTGTATGTGGAGTCCCGTTGTGGCGCACATCTTGGTTATGATATTGCCCATTCCGACACTTGTTTGTGTGGAATCTTGTTTTGGCCGACCATATAGACGCCGATTGTACCATTGCGGCAACTATTACACAGCCCCGAGTGGCGCTATTTGGACAGTGATGACACGTCCCTGGTTAAGGTCCCGAACATGTGCATGGTTGTTTATTATTACCCAGTTGTGGCATTTGATCATGAGGAGCCCTTCATGGCATATGATCATGTTTGTTATGTGGCCCCATGTTGCACATTATTTGTTTACAGCTCCAGTATTGGGAGTATGGTTACGCGACCTCGTGTGGAATTTCACTCACACGTTTTAATTTAAAAGATTAATGTAGTGAGGGATTTATATTTTATTTATATGGATAAAATGTATAAATTATAGTTAATTCTTAACTCGCAAATAGTTAATTCTTAACTAGTAACCTCGATACTGTTTTATTGGACATATATATCCTTTTACTATATTAAGCATGCAGGGTTTTGGTAAAACCAACTAAGGTGCGTACATTAATCCGTACAGAGCATGTGGTTTCGCTCACCCCTCAATTTAACATTTCAGATTAGACCTTGGAGCTTCAGAGCTTGTGAGTTCGTTTTTTGTTTTGGAGCTTCGGAGAGCGAGGAGCGGATTTGACTCCTCAAGAGAGTTCGGATCATGTTGAGTAGTTTTCTTCATTTCGACTGTGCAAGTGCATTCGTGGAAGTAATTGACTTGTATTAGAGGTTATCAGACTATGTAGTTGTCTAGGTGATGCATTCCATAATCGGACCATTATTTAAATTTTTAATTATCTATTTCACCACAGGTGTTCATATTTAAACTATGGGAATGATTTGAATAATTTCCATATGATTTTATATTTTCTTTATTTTAAAGTCCTCGTGACATGTTTTGAAATTTTACATTTTGGTCCCTTTTGACCAATCATGTTTTGACTTCTTGACCGTTTTCTGCTAACTTTTTAACCATTTGACTGGTCTTGTTATAATTTTGCTTTATTTATTTACCCCGTTGTCATTGGCCTCGATTTTGGGTCATGACAAAACCACCCAAACCTTTGGTTAAAACCAACCCAAACCTTAATGGCTTGGATCCTATCCAATTTCATACACAAGTTGTGTAACACACTACCTATCTGAATATGATTATGGGCTATAACATGGGAGCTTGAATCCTGATATGATAGTCAACTAAGCAACATGCAAGAACTATAATACTGAGATTTATCCGACAATTTTAACATGAAAACATACTCAGACCCTAGCTGAAAACATCAACAAAGAGCTACTTCCATGAACTATAAACGCGCAACAGAAAATGAGATATAAACTCTGCTTGACTTAAATCGAGGGACACACTCCAAGCATGAGCTGGTGGTTTCCTAAAGTGAAATCGTAGATTTGAAAATATAAACTGGAATCATGGCAAAAGTCATATATTTGCTAATCGCATATTAAAATACATATTATACTCATAGACTTAAATCTCACATTTCGATTTACATCCATAAAGCGTGTATAAGAATCACAAACATAGGACATGGGTACAATTTAATTGCTTAAAACAGACATGAAATTCCTAATTTCAAAAATATACAAGAAACAACAACACCTATCTTATCCTTTATCTACCATTTATTTTTTCCATAATATAACAACAAGTCTTGGGGATATCCCTATTATTATTATTACCATATTTAACATATTCTACTTCTTCATGTATTTACATTAACTTTCATTTCTTAGCACATGACAACATACAAACACTCATAACGTCAACATTTCCAACTTGTCAATACTTCAATCATGCATGACCCATCATCCATACACGACCACAACACTCATACACATGCTTATCACCATTTTATTAAGCATTCATACACACTAATAAGTTTTCCAATGCAAAAACAACTTAGACTAGGCATTTGAACATATACAAATCATCACAATGAACAATATATTTTCCATCTAATTCATTCCCTTATATTAAACCTACTTATTAGCATCTCAAACACATTATCAAATCATGGGTATTACTACATTACATTGCAATAAACTCAACACATCAATTATGAAAAGTTAGGCTATTCCTCTCTACTTCTTTATGTTTCGGCCATAAGCCCCTTTTACTCAATCTTGAACATTCCAACTAATTTAAGTCATACTCATATTCATACATTCATTCAACATCATTATGAAATTAAAACACCCTAACATAAAACAAGATTTTTCACCCCTTCATTATTAGAGTCATACAAGGACGATATTGTTGGGATTTTTTATGCCCGACAAGAAAATGTTTTTGAAACATGATTGATTAATAAATTTATGATTCGATTTTATTCCATGTATCTATTTTTATTTGTTTTATAAAATACATGAAAATTCCGTGACTATTTATGTAACTTTATATTATATATATATGTCCATGTAAAATGTTACATACATATATGCATGGATAAATATCTACAGGTATATTTCCAACTTAAGTTCTAAATATTTATGTTATTAATGTACTAGAAAATACAGATCTAGTTTTTATTGTTCATGTAAATAAAGTTTTTTCTGTTACTGAACATGATTTCTGCTGCATTAACTCTAAAAACCAACAGATATCACCACTTTAACTGCTCAAACATGCTTTCACTCAATACATAATATCTCTATATACCACAAATTCATCACATAATATGGACAAATAAAAAATCAAGACTCTTTCACCTTCTTTCATGTTCGGCCTGTAGGATACAACTTTCCTTAGCACAACAGAAGTTGCAAATATGGGCACTCTCTCCGGTTTGGACCTTTAAAAAAAATTTTGCCTTCTCCTTTTGTTGTAGCCGAAATCCTCCAACTCTTGGAGAATGGATTTTTCTCCTTTGATGTAGATGAGTTTCCTTTGATGTCCAATGCTTGAACAAACCACCCGATCTTCCTAGCTATGTCTTGAAACCAACAAACCGAAGTGTGGGCTTCACTCATAAAGATGAACTCTAAACTTTTTAGAGAAGTATAAACACAAACTCGAAACAATTTAGAAAATGAAGTTGTATTGTCAAAAAAATGTTTTGGCTTTAGAAAGATATGATGAAGAAGATCAAGTATCTAATTCACTCTTGTTTCTTTTACTTATCAACACTTGAGAAAATAAATTTTTCTCTCTAACTCTCTCACAACTATTGTGAATGTGTTTCATTTATCTCTCTCAATTTGTGTGAAAAAATTCAACTAATGAAAGAGTGGAGATGGTACAAATAATATTCCATCCAAAAAATCAACAACCTTGTCATTAAACATCTAATGCTTTCTTGCAATGGCAAACACATTAATGTGTAGACCATACCAAAGCATAAGAAATGTTAAGTAAAAGACAAAGCCATTAGGTGTATATATGCCACCTAATAGACATAATAAGTTGGAGATCATGTGTGAGCCATTTGGCTATGTCTCCAAGGTTAATAAAAAAAAATCATTATCTTAATAATGATTTAATTATCCTTAGTATGATGTAGTAATTATCTCATAATTATTACAAACTTGATTATCTCATAATATATAAATATAACATAGATAAATATACTTGATTATCTATTATTATTACAAACTTTATTATCTCATAATATAAAACTAATTTAACATAGTTTTCATTTGGGAAAAAAATATTATTAATCTTATTAATATATATAAATAAAATGTGAGCATATTATTAGACAATCTAATTATATTAGTTTTGCTACAGTTAATTGAGCTAGCACGAGGACCAAATGGACCTACAATTCTGAGCTCCAATAATCCCAAAATATTAATTAAACTCTTTAATCAAATATTATGAATTATTAACTTCGCGTTATTCCACTAAAAACTCGAAGTTGAACTCTCGTTACCGTAGATGGAAAATATAAGCTGAACAACTTCGATGTCCATCGATATAGTCACTATATATGAATATAGCCCTTCACAGCATCTCATAAATAAAGCCGGGTCATAAGTCTGTTATACCCCTCTAAATATTTTGTCTCTTAAGCACCATTGATTCTATAATGAACAATTAATTCATAACATTATGAATACAAAACTTTCTATTCGTAATAGAAAGTTGAGGGCTCAAATTATTCATGTCCCGAATCAATTCTTAAAAGAGATATTCTTATACTTCTTGTAAGAAGGAATGAATTCAATGTCTATGTAAAACATTCCTAGTTACACACCAAATATATCC
This sequence comes from Zanthoxylum bungeanum, assembly GCA_019454045.1. Lineage (NCBI taxonomy): Eukaryota > Viridiplantae > Streptophyta > Magnoliopsida > Sapindales > Rutaceae > Zanthoxylum > Zanthoxylum bungeanum. The sequence goes on along the minus strand of SKCR01011281.1, from coordinate 3,981 downwards.
CCCAAATACGTAGTTATTGGCCGGGAATGCTACACCAACCTCACCATAGTAAATCAAAGGACATAGCCTGTCATGCAGGAGTTCGTAGTACACTCAGGATTAAGATCAAATCCATATTTGACCACCTATTAGATAAAATGAATTTCTTTGATTAAAGGATATTAAATGAAATCCATATTTATCTGAGACCAGTCCTATATGATCTCATCATACAAGGTGCCTTCATTCTCATGTCACTACATGAACGATCCCAGATCAAGGTCGTCATAGCAGTATAGAATGGACCGTAGCTATAGATAACCACAAATAAAGTACTCTATTTGTTTGCTCTCTATGGACTATTAAGATTACTAAATTCAGATTTAAATCCTCTTGTGCATCAAACATACACTAAGTGTGAAGGTACAAGAATAATCAAGGTAAACAAGACAATTGGACAATATGCGATATAAATCAAACAACTTTGATAAATGAATAATGTATGTATTATTTCAATAATCAATTCTGTTTACAATACATGAAGCTCTGGGGTATAAATCCCAACAATCTCTCACTTGAACTAGAGCAAATGTGACATGTCATGTAATCATAATCCCTTTAGGTGACCTTTAAAAACTTTAGCCGATAAGGTCTTTATAAACGGATTAGCCAGGTTGTCTACGGATGGAATCTACGTGACAATGACATCTATTCTCTGTACTATCTCTCTGATAATGTGATATTTTCTCTCAATATGCTTACCCATCTTGTGGCTTCTTGATTCTTTGGAATTCACCACTGCACCACTATTATCGCAATAAAAGTGTGGGTGGTTTATCTATATCTGGAACAACTTCTGGATCTTCCAAGAACATACGAAAAATACTTCCTTAGCTGTTTCACAAGCTGCTACATATTCAGCCTCCATGGTGGAGTCAACAATACAAGATTGTTTTATGCTCCTCCTCCATACTATAGCCCTACCACCTAGGGTGAATACTGATCCAAATGTTGATTTCCTAAAATCGACATCCATTGGAAAATCAGAGTCAGTATATCCTTTCGGGATCATCACCTGGCTAGAATATATAAGCATATAATTTCTCGTTCTCCTAAGATACTTGAGAATATCTTTCACCGCCACCCAATGATCTAATCATTGGTTGGATTGAAACCTACTGACTACTCCCACTACAAAACATATGTTCGGTCTTGTGCATAACATAGCATATATAAGACTTCCAACTGCTGAAGCATATGGAATATGTCTCATCTCCTCAACTCTTTGAGGTTTCTTAGGAGACTATTCCTTAGACAAATGAATTCCATGTCTGAAAGGTAAATTATCTTTCTTGGAATTCTGCACACCAAATCCCATAAGAATCTTTTCGATATAGGATGCTTGAGACATTGCTAACAGTCATTTCTTGCTATCCCGAATGATCTGGATCCCAAGTACACCACCCGCGAATCAAAGCCCTCAGATAGTACTATAAGTTGGCGGTGATGTTTTATTATTCCATGCACGGTTGCACATGAATCTAGAGAGAAAACGACAATGAATAGTAGCTTTAATAGAAATTCTGTCATTATAGTGCCATCGTGGGATCGTTGGGAGACCGTATATGCCCTCGAAATCTCGGTAAGACATTCAGGTAAAAACTCACTAATTTCAAGTTTGTCGTTATATGTTCGGATGTATCCAGTAGCTTCGTAGAGTAGCATAATGATATAAATTGAATTATTTGAGCATGGTTATATTGAATATGTGTATATGGTAGAATCCGAGTGAAAAAGAAACGAATTGGATCAATCGATAGATTATACAAGTTCCAATATAAGTGGGTTTAGCGCGTATTGATTGTTCCTAAGTGTAATGATAGATATGAGTTATATATAATGATACGATAATATTTAGATAAACTCAGGTAGGTTCAGAGAGTTTAGGACCCTTTCTTAGTGCTTACGGAAACTATTTTAAGAGGATTTTCTAAAAATACGTAAACAGAGGATTTAAGTTAACTAGTGACTTGAATTAGTTTATAATAATGATTTAAGAGTAATGAAATTGAAATCATTAAAATTAGACTTAATAATTGTCCCGGAAAGATCCACAATTTTATAATAGTAAGTTGAGGATTTTATAAGTCACGATTCTGATGGCGTTTTTTTTTTTTACAGACTTTACCAATACCTGGAGTGCTCACGTAGCCAGGTAAGTAACCCATGCGATCAGTAATTGTATTGTTGAATTATGTTTAAATGTATATAGAGATGATTGAAATGTTTAGGAAAAAATGAAGATAGTTAAGAGATGGTTTGAGAATGGACTTCGAGGTTATGTATAGTTAAGTTAATCGACCATCGCAAATATGGATTTTTGTTATTGCTATGATATGAAGTGAGATGTTTGATGAGTTTATTATCTATATGTATGTATTGATGTTTGTAAGTGTATGAATCTGTAACGGTATGAATATGTATATGTATATGTATATGTACAAGTATTCATAAATATACATGACGATCAGATTGTTGGGGTTGGTGCTCAGAGTGCCAATTCCCGTTTGTATTTCCTTGAAAATACTTGTGTAAAACGTTTTATTATGAATAAAATAAGCAGTTTCTGTAATATAATATATCTTTTAATATGGTAAAGACGTAATTGACCTTAGGATGACTAGTCATGATACTGTTGCAAAAGCGGCACAACTGACATTGAGTTGTATCATGACATTGTCATTCTTAGACAGTTCCTGGTCAAGGTTTACACTACTTGGTCAGTAAAGTAAACCTGTTGAGACCGGTACATGTCGTATACTGGAATATATGATTCCAATGGTTTCTCAATGAACCATGAGTCTTGGAGACTCGTATAGACGTGTATGGTTTATGGCGGATAAACATTGAACGACTCACCGAAGATTCTTAATGGATAGTACACCAACATCAATAAGAATCTTCACGGGTGGAGTAGCATTTGTGATCTTAAACATGAGATACCACTGTGGGCACATGAGATATCATTCACACTTAGATGACAATCACGTCACCGATCTATTTAGATCAGACCTCCGCCTGTTCGTTGGGTGTGGATAGATCCTCAGGGTGTCCTGTGCGTGTCGAGATAGGATCCGTCAGTTCTGTGTACGATGCATAGGTAGTCCTTTTTTGATTAGCAATCAAAAAAACCATGGGCCCATGGTACACTTTAGAAGTGAGTTCTAAGTGTTCTTTTTGAGATTGCAAATAGAGACGTCGACGGGATAGTCCCTATAGAGATTTGACATTAACATCTATATCTCTGGGATATATCCGGATACCTGTGACGGAGGAATTATACATATGCCATGACCTCGACCTGTATGATTTAGCGAGATTATCCGTGGACGTCATAATTTACGGGTAGGTAAAATATGGACACGAAATTAGATTTCGTGACGGATATGCCTAAATCCAGAGAGTCTCACTAATGAAATATACTCGTAGAGCACTAGGGAAATATTTATAAATAATACTGATTATTTATAAGTCGTTTAAAGGTTAAACGCAAAATACATGTGAATGGACCCAATAGTCATTCCTAATTTTTGTGTATTTGCATTTAATGTTAGATTTCATCAAATACACATTATTAATTGTCAAATTAAGATATTTGACTAATATCATAAATATATATGTATTTGATTTTAATGTAAATATAATACATATATTTAATATATTTGTATTTAAATAATTATTTAATTATTTAATTGTTAAATAATTAAATTAATTAAAATATAAATATTCTAAGTTGTGATATTTTATTAAATGACTTAAGTTATAATTGTTGACTTATTGAATTACATTAAAGAGTTAATGATTTAAATACAAGTGGGCAAGTTGGCTTTAATGAAACAAAAAATCAAAATTCTAGATATTATGCTTTACCATTTTCGGCCAAGGCATAAGTGGTAGATATAAAAATTTTTTTTGTTTCATTTTAGGGTTTCATAAGTTTCA
>SKCR01011280.1:0-13309 GCA_019454045.1 Zanthoxylum bungeanum | reverse complement strand
TTTGAGTATACCCACCCAATAAGGGATTTCCAACTAAGTGTTTGAAATATGAAAGTTTACGACAACACTTTGGGCACTCACAAAAAAATAAGAAGATTCAAGTGTGTGAGTTTCTTGTTAGGGATATGCCATATACCCAACTTGTGGATAGACTATATGTACATGTATTTGTAATATTTTCATTAATTAATAAAATGACAACTTTATTATACGTGTCTTACATAAATATATGAATCATCAAACCATTGTAATAAAACCCTTGGAGTAATAGATGATGGATTTCCACGCCTTATGAGAATCATTACTCTTAAACGTTCCTAGTCATAGTTTTGTGAATAATCTGGGCATTCACAAAGCGAAGAGAAGAGACAAGTATGATGATATGATCTGCCCTTAAGTGGGGTAGCCGATCTCATAGGCTACTAGCGGAGATCTGTCCGCTTGGTGTATTACATGGATGCATGAGTTTCTCGTGTCCATCGAACTGACCGCCGAAAGTTTTCACATGGAGTGTTTATCCCATGTATCTGTGAGAACTTTCATGTATGGATTGTATGACTAATCCTTAGACTTGTGGTCTTTACAATCTTATGTGTGGATCAAATAACTTTGACATTCTCCTTCCCCGGTTCAAAAGATTCGGTCATAAGGGTATGATTGGGTCATTTGTTGAAGCATATGAAGTTTGTAAAGATACAACAGAGAATCGTCACTCTCTCGGATAATATTTTCTTATAAGAGTAGTATTCTAGTTCGCGGGTTGATATGTATGATCAGTGCTTGAGACTGTGGCCGCAGCGGAAGAATCATGTGAGATTATTGGATTAGCACGATTCATGACACTATCAACATCATACATTTGACTATATGGGTAGACACTTTCCATACTCTAGGTCAAACGGTGGGGATACAGTGAGGTGAGGGACCGTATCATATGTAAATCGCATACATAATGGGTATATATATCTTTCATTCTCATTTGGGGGCCTTGGCATGTTGCTAGATGTCAACCTTGGTCATTGAAATCGAACGACCATCTGATCGGAGGATAATTTATGTTCGATTAAGTTATCACGATTCATTTTATGTCCAACTTGAGGGGAGCCCAAAAGGTCACACACAACAAAGTCGAAATCAATGGTTAACAGTGCACAGTATAAATTTAACAACATATATGATTGCTGCAGGAATTGTTCATAAATGGTTCAATGTATTTAATTATTGAACATATCATTTATGAGGTTCCATAGTGGCTTAGGGATTGGTGAATGACGATAGGGGCACTTTGGGAATTGGAATAAATAAATAAATAAAACATGAATAATAATTTTTTTTTATTTGTTATTTGTTTTGAATTCCAATTCGGTCCAAACTCTTATTAGGGTTTTATAATCTCATTAAACCACTAAATTCATATCTTGGGTTTATATAAGTGAGCAACTCTAAAGTTTAAGAGTAAGCCACTGATATTGAGGATCCTTAAGTCTAATTGACTAGAGGAACCTCGAGTTAAAAGTTTTGAGGTATTTGCCTAGGCTAGCACCAAGGACAAAATACCCGTGCACTCAAGGTGTAGTCTTGCCGTTGAGTTTTGGCTTTGGTGTGTGCACATTTGGAGGCCACACACTGGGTGGCTCTTTGGAACGTGGAAGAGCTTGCTGAGTTCGAGAAAAGCTTGTAGATTGGAGGGAGGACTGGAGGAGTCTTCGGTTCAAGTAAGTCTTTTCTTTCTTTATTTTAATTAGAGTTCTTATGATAGTTAGCATGTTTAGGTTTATGTTCTTTGCATGTTTTATGAGTTTTTATGCTTAGATATATAGTAACATGCCTAGGCTTGTAGAATAATCAAAACAAATGGGTCTGGGCAAAGGGATAGCGGCATCATAATTTGATTTATTTAATTTTCCGCTGCGCACTCGCGACCGCTTCCTAACAGTGGTATCAGCACGCCGTTTTTGTTTTGATTAGTTCTCTCTCATTTGAACTCGAATTGGGTGTGTAAAAGCTCGTTGGAAAGCTAACACCCTGAACTTAATTTTAGGCACAAGTTTTTACATGATTTGGTTAAGATTTGAATTGTGAAATTGCATTTAAATTTCACGTATTTGTAAAAAAATGTGAATAGTAAATTTATTTGAATAAAATAAAATGCAATATCATAATTAAATATTAATCAAAGTTATTTAATGCCTAAAATAATTCCAACATATTAAAACTCATATGCTTGATGATTATATGTATGATTAGAATTGATTTGATTATTTTAGGGTGGCACGCATCTAGAGACTTTCTAAGGAAATAGAGAGTGTATTGCTTATCCCTTAGCTAAGTAATAATTCTGTGATGAACTTAGAGATTTATTACATTTAAGGCTAATAAATATAAATCATTGTTTATAATAAAAGACATTATAAAAGATACAAATGGTGGGGACCAAGACGTTAATAAAACTTTCCAAACTAAAGTTAATTTAACCAAAGGTATTACTAGAGGTTAGATAATGATTTGGTGTCTTCCTTCACTCGCTACCTTTTTATAGCCAAAAGGAAAAGCTGTGAAGACATTTAGATAATCATTTTCTCAAAGCTTACCTTAAAGCATATTTAAAGTGTTTGACTAATTTGGAGGATCTATTGTTTATTCCTGTCACAAAGGCAATAAGAGCCTAAGAGGTAAGGGTATTTAAGAGAGTTCGATCCACCCTCCCTCTGTGGAATTTTCAATGGAGGAATCCATTTGACAGTTATTCACTTAAACATGCTAAAATCCTCAATAATAATTTAAGTCTAAAAATTGCCCTCCCATTGTAAAGTATAGACCCAAAGGGCTTAAACCGTATTGGCAGGACTAGGCTTTACCAGACTGACCAATACCAATTTGTCCCTAAATCGTACTATTGATAATGGTTTGACTTTTCTAAGTCATAAGACGCAGCGACCCTTGATGAGTGGTAATTACATCCTTATTACCACTCATTAGCCTAATGTTTTGTATTGTTTCTCGAGTTTTATGAACGTTTTGATGTGTTTTGTTGTTATTTTGTAGATAAATAAAGTATGGAAAGCACTGGAGGCAATTTGGGGCAAAAACGGACAAAAATACGTCAACTGGAATATTTTGGTCTTTGGCGCGTCGCGACGCTAAAGTCTTGCGCGTCGCGACGCCCAGCCTGCAACGGACCTGCTAACGTACGCTGTGCCACGTGTCACCATCACAACGGTTCTGCTAACGTGCACCGGCCGCGCACGTGTCAACATCCTATTCGACCAACCCAAGCGCGTGCCACGTGTCCTCTTCTTATTGGACCGAATAATCGATGAATCAGAGCACGCCACGTGTCACCATTCTATTAGACCGAATTTCCACCCAATCACAAGCTGACACGTGGCCGGATTTCATTGGACCGCATCGCCATCCAACCAGAGCATGACACGTGTCACAATTATTGCTGCCGACAGACGCGCTGGTCAACCCGCGTGGACTGTTTCCAGCGTCGTTGCGACGCTAGTGCATTTCCAGCGTCGCGACGCTGGACCAAAATATGCCTATAAAAGGAGGCCGCCCAGATTCATTTTTCTTCATGCTTTCCTTGGAGAATTCTCTCTAATATTATAGGAAGCATCTATTTTTGTTATATAATTATTATTTTTAATTTATGTATTTAATTTTCAGTAATAGTAGTTCTCTTCTTCTACTTTCTTTTTAATGTTAGTAGTTAATTTTCTGATGGGGATAAGGTGAAGCTTTTATTATTTTAATTTAGATTAATCTCCCTTAAATATAATATGGAAATTATAATTCAAAATATAAAAGATTACCGCCTTAATAGCTAGTTTTATTTATTTGACATAATGTGGCACCGCCTATATGGTTGGTCTTTAGGTGACAGGTAATTACCGCCTATATGGCTGGTTTATGCTCAAATACTATTACCGCCTTTATGGCTGGTCGGACTTAATTTGACTTAATAGAATACCGCCTTTATGGCTGGTAAGGTAATATCATGTTTAATTTCTGTATTATATTAAGGGAGATATCTAAATTATAAATAGTAAAAGTGGATCCCCAACCCCCACATTTTATTTTTATTCTAGGGAGTGAAGTGATGAAACACAATACACACACTTAATAATTGATTTTCTTTTTATGGGTAGTTCTTTAGTTTGTTTATTGAGTCTAAGCTTAATGCGTCTTGTTAACTGGCAATTAATAAGATTGATGGGGTAATTCTAAAATGAACTAGACATAGGGATTTTAGGTTTCAGCCTTAGATTCAATAGCCCACGATCTTCGTTGAGGATCGATAACCTTTAATAGATTTCCTTACAGGATAGGAATATACCTGTCGGGCGGGGGTAGCCATAATTGGAACTTAAACTTAATGAATCAGGTAAGTAATGTGGTTGACATAGACATATGGTTCAATTGGGTTATACTGGGTATTTGCGTCTGACCATCGGAAGAGGCTTTTGCATATTTTCGTGTTCCAGGTTAGCAAACTGAATTAGTACACATAATAAGAGAATCAATTCATCCTTTTAACAGTATTGTGTGGAGTCACGACCCTAGATCTTTTGAGTGTTTATTTATTTTCCTTAGTATTTTCTTTTGTTTATTTTATTTTTTATTAAGCAATTCCACATTCAACCAATCAAAGCAATCAATTCCCTTCTCCTATAATTAGATACCTGTAAATAAATAAATTCAATAATTAATAACAACAGTAGGAATTAAGTCCTCGTGGGATCGATATTTTTATACTACTTGAACGATACGTGCGCTTGCGTTATACGCGTGTGTTTGCACCGGTCAACCCTTAGGCATGTCTTATAACTTAGTGGCAAAGATTGGGTGTCCACGAGGACTAGCATAAGCTATGGCATGTTTGATTGCCCACCCAATGATCAAGGAATTATGATTTATATCATAAATTGGTTGGGAACCTACCTAATTATCGTATTTATAACGACCGGCCCTAATCGGAGTTATGAAATGATGATAATGGGATCCTTGCCCACAAGAAATCCATCATATTGGGTTTGATGCGATTTGCTTAAAAATTTAAAATAATTGAGTGGGAGCAACTTCATAATATTAAAAGTCCATGTTATTATGAAACATTAATGAAAACATATTCCTAATTTTAACATTCTCTCTTAACAGGTGGGTTAAAATATTGAACAAACATTCAAATGGCAAACAGAGTATCACTTCGTTCCATCCTTGATGAGCATAAGCTCAAAGGGGACAACTACAATGACTGGTTTAGAAACCTTAAAATTGTCTTACGATAAGAAAAGATTTTCTATGTTCTTGAAAGACCATTTCCCCATGAGCCCGCAGAAGATGCTGACCAAAATACATTTGATGCTTGGAAGAAACACGTCGATGATGATGAGCAAGCATTTTGCATAATGCTTGGCTCTATGTCGGAAACTTCAGAAAGCTCACGAAGATATGGATGCTCAAACCATCATCTTTCACTTGAAGGATATATGAAGGATCTGTTTTGTACATGTTGCTTAAGTGCTTGATTGGCCACATTGAAAAATTGGCCAACCTCGGGTTCATCATGGATCATGAGATAGGTCACGATCTAATTCTTCAGTCCTTACCAAAAGACTTCTCTAACTTTATTATGCAGTTTCATCTGTCTGATAAAGAAGCTACTTTAGCAGAATTGCACAATCTGATAAAGCAGCAGAGAAGGACTTGAAACCGGAGCTTAAAACCTCCGTCATGCTTACGGGTAAGGACCTGAAGCCACGAGGCCCAAGAAAAAGAAGGGCAAGGCCAAGGCTCCAGATCACCTAAAGCCCAATGGTAAGGTGGAGAAGAAAAATGGAAAAGGAAATGTTTCTTTTGTGGAAAGAATGGTCATTGGAAGAAAGACTGCAGATCCTTGAAAGCCAAGGAAGCTAGGGAAGCCCAAGGGCCAAGAAGCCCAATGCTTCAGGTATGTTGTATATGATTGAACTATATTCTCAAAACTCTGAACCTTCTACTTGGGTGCTTGACACCGGTTGTGGGACTCACTTGTGTAACAATGTGCAGGGCCTGAGAAACAGTAGGAGACTCCGTCATGGGGAGGTTGACTTACGCATGGGTAATGGAGCAAAACTGGCTGCATTGTGCGTGGGGACTTATTCATTAGTTTTTGCCGAATGGTTTAGTTTTAGACTTAGAAGATTGTGTTTATGTACCTTCTCTAGTAAAGACATCATTTCAATTTCTTCTTTATGTAATAAAGGCTTTTCATGCCTAATAAGTTGTAATGAATGTTCTATTTATTTCAATGAAATAAAATATGGAGATGGTATTTTGAATAATGGTATCTATGTCTTACAAACTAACAAAGAATGTTCAACCTCTAATATATACAACGTTAACTCGAATAATATCTCAATGAATCACTTCTATGGCACAGTCGCTTAGGTCATATCAATGAAACAAGATTAACTAAGCTACATAAGGATGGGTATTTCAGACCCTTCAAATATGAACCTTATGGAACTTGTGAGTCTTGTTTACTTGGTAAAATGACCAAATTACCCTTCAAAGGTAATGACAGCGTGCAGCGGAGACATTAGAACTCATACACTCTGATGTATGCGGACCAATGTCAGTCACCGCTAGAGGTGGATTCTCCTACTTCATTACCTTTATCGATGATCACTCGCGATATGGGTATGTGTACCTTATGCGGTACAAATCTGAAGCCTTTGAGAAATTCAAAGACTTCAAAGCTGAAGTAGAAAACCAGCTTAATAAAAGTATTAAGTCACTAAGGTCTGACCGAGGTGGTGAATACTTAAGCAACGAATTTCAAGATTACTTGAGAGAAAATGGCATTGTTTCCCAGTGGACTCCTCCGGGAACTCCACAGCATAATGGGGTCTCCGAAAGGAGAAATCAGACATTATTAGATATGGTCCGATCAATGATGCCAGACACGGATCTACCTCTTTCATTTTGGGGTCTTGCTTTAGAAACTGCAACACTACTACTAAACCAAGTTCCTTCCAAGACTGTTAGTCAAACACCATATGAGTTATGGTCTGGGAAACGTCCTAGTCTTAGTTATCTAAGAGTTTGGGGATGTGACGCATATGTTAAGCTCACACAAACTAACAAATTGGATGATAGGGCAGTTAAATGTAAGTTTGTAGGATATGCCTTGAACTCAAGAGCATACGTGTTCTACGTCCCAAATGAACAAAGAACATTTGTCTCACGAAATGCTAAATTTCTAGAGAATGAATTCCTTCTCAAGAAATATAGTGGGAGTAGACTTGACCTCGATGAGGTACGAGAAGAACAAACTAACATAGAACTAAACCCCAGGCCCCTCAAAAGGCAGCGACGGAACAACCACAAGGTTATGAACTTAGAAGGTCTGGTAGGGAAAGATATGAGCCTGAAAGATATGGTTTCCATATTGATGAGGAACATGATCAGGTCATTGATAATGACGATCCCACCAGTTATGACGAAGCAATGCGTGACATTGATTCAGTCAAGTGGCTTGAGGCCATGAAATCTGAAATAGACTCTATGTATCAGAATCAAGTCTGGGACTTGGTGGATGCACCTGAAGGGATAAAACCCATAGGCTGCAAGTGGATTTACAAGCGTAAAACTGATGCAGAAGGCAACATCCAAACCTATAAGGCTAGGTTGGTGGCGAAAGGTTATAGACAAATCCAAGGAATTGACTATGACGAAACCTTCTCCCTGTTGCAATGATAAAGTCCATTCGAATTTTACTGGCACTAGCTGCACACTTTGATTATGAGATTTGGCAGATGGATGTCAAAACGCTTTCCTTAATGGGAACCTCGTAGAGGAAGTCTATATGACACAACCTGAGGGGTTTGCATCTAAGGATGATCATAATAAAGTATGCAAGCTTAAACGATCCATTTATGGACTCAAGCAAGCCTCCAGAAGTTGGAATATACGATTTGATGAGACAATCAAAGAATTTGACTTCATCAAATGTAGACGAGCCTTGTGTTTACAGGAAAAGTAGTGGGAGTGCTGTTGTATTTCTTGTATTATATGTCGATGACATATTAATCATCGGGAATGATATTCCCATGATGCAAGCCACCAAGCAATGGTTATCTCAGAATTTCTCCATGAAAGATTTGGGAGAAGCAGCCTACATCCTCGGCATTAAGATCTACCGTAACAGATCTAAGAGGTTGTTCGGACTTTCTCAATCTACGTACATAGATAAAGTTTTTGAAAAGATTCAAAATGGAAGATTCCAAAAGAGGTAATTTACCTACTTGTCATGGAATCAAATTATCTAAAGAGCAATGTCCACATACTTCTTCAGATAGAGAGCGTATGAGTAGGATCCCTTATGCTTCAGCAATAGGATCGATCATGTACGCCATGCTATGTACAAGACCTGATGTCTCTTATGCTCTTAGCATAACGAGCAGGTATCAGGAAAATCCTGGTGAGCAACACTGGGCAGCTGTCAAAACAATCCTCAAGTATCTGAGAAGAACTAAGGATGTGTTTTTGACATACGGAGATTGTTCTGAGATGAAAGTCATTGGTTACTGTGATGCGAGCTTTCAGACCGATAGGGATGACAGCAGATCGCAAACAGGATATCTGTTTACTTTGAATGGCGGTGCTGTCAGTTGGAAAAGCTCAAAGCAGTCAACTACAGCGGACTCCACCACTGAAGCCGAGTATATTGCAGCATCTGAGGCAGCTAAAGAAGCAGTCTGGATAAAGAAGTTCATCACGGAGCTGGAAGTGCTTCCCGCGATAAAGAATGGCGTCACGATGTACTGTGACAACACGGGCGCCATTGCTCAATCAAAGAACCAAGGTCCCAGAAAAATCCAAGCATGTACTCAGGCGATTTCATCTCATCAGGGAGATTGTTGAGAGAAAAGAAGTTATTATAGAGAAAATACCCACAGAAGATAATCTTGCAGATTCTCTGACTAAAGGGCTGACTCAACAAAAGCATGATAGGCACACCCGAGAGTATGGTGTCCAGATTCATACTAGTTGGCTATAGTGCAAGTGGGAGATTGTTAGGGATATGCCCTATACCCAACTTGTGGATGGGCTATATGTACATGTATTTGTAATATTTTTTCATTAAATAAAATGACAATCTTTATTATACGTGTCTTACATAAATTATATGAATCATCAAACACTGTAATAAAGCCCTTGGAGTAATAAGATGATGGCTTCCACGCCTTATGAGAATCATTACTCTTAAACGTTCCTAGTCATAGTTTTGTGAATAATCTGGGCGTTCACAAAGCGGAGAGACTAGCATGATGATATGATCCGCCCTTAAGTGGGGTAGCCGATCTCATAGGCTACTAGCGGAGATCCGTCCGCTTGGTGTATCACATGGATGCATGAGTTGCTCGTGTCCATCGAACTGACCGCCGAAAGTTTTCACATGGAGTGTTTATCCCATGTGTCTGTGAGAACTTTCATGTATCGATTGTATGACTAGTCCTTAGACTTGAGGTCTTTACAATCTTATGTGTGGATCAAATAACTTTGACATTCTCCTTCCCCCGGTTCAAAAGATCCGGTCATAAGGGTATGATTGGGTCATTTGTTGAAACACATGAAGTTTGTAAAGATACAACAGAGAATCGCCACTCTCTCGGATAATATTTTCTTATAAGAGTAGTATTCCAGTTCGCGGGTTGATATGTGTGATCAGTGCTTGAGACTGTGGCCGCAGCGGAAGAATCATGTGAGATTCTTGGGTTAGCACGATTCATGACACTATCAACATCATACCTTTGACTATATGGGTAGACACTTTCCATACCCTAGGTCAAACGGTGGGGATACAGTGAGGCGATGGACCGTATCATATGTAAATCGCATACAGAATGGGTATATATATTTTTCCTTCTCATTTGGGGGCCTTGGCATGTTGCTAGATGTCAACCTTGGTCATTGAAATCGAACGACCATCTGATCGGAGGATAATTTATGTTCGATTAAATTATCACGATTCATTTCATGTCCAACTTGAGGGGAACCCAAAAGGTCACACACAACAAAGTCGAAATCAATGGTTAACAGTGCACAGTACAAATTTAACAGCATATATGATTGCTGTAGGAATTGTTCATAAATGGTTCAATGTGTTTAATTATTGAACAGATCATTTATGAGGTTCCATAGTGGCTTAGGGATTGGTGAATGACGATAGGGGCACTTTGGGAATTGGAATAAATAAATAAAATTGATAGTAACTGAATATTGTGTTGAATAGTAATTTTTTTTTATTTGTTTTTTGTTTTGAATTCCAATTCGGCCCAAACTCTTATTAGGGTTTTATAATCTCATTAAACCACTAAATTAAGATCCAATGGCTAAGATTAAATTAGCATTTATCCCACATCGGATTCTTAATTAATTTTGTTGTCTTTGGAGCACCTATATAAACCCAAAGAATTCTTCACAAATTTTTGCACCAAACCTTTCATATCTTGGGTTTATATAAGTGAGCAACTCTAAAGTTTAAGAGTAAGCCACTGATTTTGAGGATCCTTAAGTCTAATTGACTAGAGGAACCTCGAGTTAAAAGTTTTGAGGTATTTGCCTAGGCTAGCACCAAGGGCAAAATACCCGTGCACTCAAGGCGTAGTCTTGCCGTTGAGTTTTGGCTTTGGTGTGTGCACCTTTGGAGGCCACACACTTGGGTGGCTCTTTGGAACGTGGAAGAGCTTGCTGAGTTCGAGAAAAGCTTGTAGATTGGAGGGAGGACTGGAGGAGTCTTCGGTTCAAGTAAGTCTTTTTTTTCTTTATTTTAATTAGAGTTCTTATGATAGTTAGCATGTTTAGGTTTATGTTCTTTGCATGTTTTATGAGTTTTTATGCTTAGAATATATAGTAACATGCCTAGGCTTGTAGAATAATCAAAACAAATGGGTCTTGGGCAAAGGGATAGCGGCATCATAATTTGATTTATTTATTTTCCGCTGCGCACTCGCGGCCGCTTCCCAACATTTCTACCCATTATCACAAGCTCATTAAATGAAAATGAAGTTTTAGTGTGTGAGCTTTGATACTGATGAGATTGTTTTGATCAGAAGTTTTAGTTACTCCTCAATGTTTTTTGCCATAGAGAAAATATATTAAGGTGTGTCGGAACAATGCAAAAATGATTTGGGGCTCAGTATATAATGATGGTGAAATTTTACCACAACTCTTGTCTGAGACCGGTATGTCGTTCTACAGGGGCTGGTGTGCCAGTCCTGCAAAAGAAACGACTATATTACTGTGAAGGTTAAAGCGTACATACCGTTTACTGACTGGTATGGAGACCAGTATGCCGATTAGCTTACCGATATTGGGATCGGTATGAACCGTCCTGGTTTCAGTAGTTGTGCTAACTCCACACTGATTGGTATGAGAGACCTGTATGGAGTAGCCTAGTTCCAGAGAACATGTAAATATGCCCAAGGCAGAGCAGAGTCACAAGTATGCTGGTGTGGGGAACCGGTATGTCGGCCTCGGTGCAGAAAAAATAGGATAAGAAGGTTAAAAACATTTTCCATATAACCATAATGCATCTTTATGAATGTGCATGTCCTATGAGCTTAGAGTACTTAAATTATCAACTCACTTATATAGAGAGCCCTAAGTTATAAGACCACTAGATTTCTTCGTTTTGACGCTTGAGTTTTCACATCCATTATACTCTTCAAAACCAATTTGCTTCAACATCTTTTTGTAATGCTCACTAATGTGCGTTGAAATTTTCGCGTCATTGAGTTCAATGACGCTGACATAAATATAAATTTATCATCAATGGACAATTCTTTCACCTTTTTGGTTTTAGAGGATATTAGAGCTTCATATTGTACCTGAGGTATTAATGTTTCAGGACATGCAGCATCTTGTTCGTCATCTTCACATATTTCAATTCAAAATTTCACAAAGTAACTTTGTTATGATTAACCATAAAATCAATCTCATCAATTGTATTTGCTAAAGTAGAACCACCAAATATATTTCTTGTATTATTGTTCTCTTCTTTGTCATCTCTGATTCATATCAGCATGTTTGTTCCGTAGCCTTATCTTAGCTAAAAACTTAACCAACTTCTTATAATTTCTAATAGGTTTATTCATCCGTTCAACAGCTTCTGATTTGATTTGACCTACATATGAAATGCAAAGATAAATCAACTAGTTGACAATTTACAAAACTCATAGAATAAATAAATGAGAAAAAAATAAGAGAGGATCTTTTATCCTACAGTAACTGGGAGTTTTCTTTAAACTAAATTTTTCAGGTCCTATGTTATTTATTGGATTTCTTTATTGTTGATGGTGTTTTCAGGTCCTATGTTATTTAAGGAGCACAGCGGGGGCAAAAAGGGTAATTCCCTTCTTGATCGAGATCATTAATGCCGACCCGACCACATGAGTGTTATAAAGCCAACAGGTATAGACCGAGCATTTGATGATTGGTGACCGACCACTTTGGTTCGGATGACCGAGCATTATCAGATCGGTAGCAGCATTCTCAGCTCAAAGGACCATCATGACCGACCTCATGAAGACCGAGCATATGGCGAGACGTGCTCCAGAAGATAAGGCATCCTATTTTTACGGACAAGATAATAAGTTGTCCTACTTTCATGGGGTAAACTAGTAAGTCAGTGTCCTAGTAGGATAAAGGAAGTGAAAGTAGTTTTTGACTAGGAATCCTTATGGGAAAGGGAAATTATTTCAACTAGGAAATTCTTGTAGGAGAAGGAATCTGATTTCTACACTATTATAAATAGGAGGGTAGAGTGTGCGTAAGGGCATCAGAATCAATATCAAGATCATTACGATCAGACTTGTAAACACAAGAGATATCAGAGAAGTATATCTCGGTAATAAAAGTATCGTTCGTTTTGTGCCCGTGGACGTAGGTGGGATCTGATCCGCCGAACCACGTTAAATCTCCTTGTTGATTGGTGTATTTATCTGTCTTTTGCTAAATTTGCTTTTGGTTCCCCCTTAACCGAACAAATTCACTATTGAGGGAGGATCGTCTCGGGAGTAATATTCCCATATTGCCCTGAGACCAAAATCAGCCGTCAACAGTTGGCGCCGTCTGTGGGGAATTTCCGACAAAAAGCAATTCACGAAAAAGACAATGTCAGAAGACGGAAATCATCAGTCATCAGGGAGTCCAGCTACGGACTGGATGAAAAGATGGAAGAAAGCATGAAATCCATGATAGATCGACTGGAGAGAATGGAAGGGATGAACAACGAGAGACCGGAAGCCGGAACCAG
>SKCR01011279.1:0-13373 GCA_019454045.1 Zanthoxylum bungeanum | reverse complement strand
AGAAACATTATCTCTTTATCGGTGTTTAACCCACTGCGGGTGAACCTTTATATTCTAAAACACTAAAGTGTTTTATTATATAAAGATAATACTGAGATAAATACATTAGATGTAAATAACAGAATTTATATTTTGATATAATAAAATCTCAAACATATAAATGACAAATAAATAGCTCAAATTGATTTGATCAATAGAGACTTATTTGTGGCATTGTTGTCTAGGACACAATTAAACGAGACATGTCAGTTAGACGTGTGTCCGAACTAAAACCGAATTTTGTTGGACATGATAAGGTTTATCACGAGTCGCTCTGAGCTATCATTTCCTTCAACAGGATATGTATTAACAGTGCAAAACTTATTTAGAATAAGGTTCCATATAAATCTGTTTGACAGATATCATATAGGATATGAACAGGAAAGAAACGGGGTTTCTTACTCCTAATATTTGGGTATGCCAGACATAACGTTTAGATGATACCAAACTAGAACCCAAATTGGATAAGTGCCAATATAGGTTATCCTAAAGGAAACCTTAAGTATAGTACTTGTAAATCTCACATGAGAACAATATGATTGTTGCTCACCATGCGGTTTTCCTGAGAGGTACCGATATGCAGTGGTCAGTGGGAGGATAGTGATACTCGATGAAAATCGGAGTAATACTATTCAAGGCACGAAGTCCTTAATGGAACACAAACAGTTCATCAATGATGAATCTGTACCATTAATCTTCAAATACACAAGAAACTTCGTAGATCGGATAGAGTCAGAAAACAACCTAGGGTATGGGTTTCTGATCTAACCTCATTAAGATGTCAATCTTATGGAGGTGTACCATCCGACTACGTTTAGAGGAAGTGATACGAGGTATCGACTCCCTAATATGGCAAAATGCCATAAGTTCGGAATGGATTCCATGTTTAACAACTATTTTGGATACTAGTTGTTGTACCACAAAGCATTGTGCCTATTGGTACATTATACGTCTTCAAGGAAGACATACATGGATGGCAACATACCAACGTACAAAGCTAGGCTTTTGACGGAAAGGTATCGTTATCAACATTGTGTTAATAACGGTTCAACCTTTTACCTGTTGCCATGGTAAATCCATTTTGAAGATGCTTGTTGATAACTGTATATTTCATTTATGAAATATGTCAGTTACAAATCAAAATCGCTTTCCTGAAAAGGAAACCTTTTGGAGAATGTTTATAACATTCTGAAGATTTTGTATAACCGACAAACAAGGTTTGCAGATTATTCAATCCATGTTTGGATTGAAGCAAGCATATGGTTCTTGGAACTGACGTTTTGAAATAATCATAATGGTTTATGATTTAACTCAAAACGAAATAATTCTTGTGTATATAAGGAGGTTAGTGGGAGAGGGCACTGACAATGAAATTCCCATAAACATTGGTGAAAGCTTGGCTTTCATGGATATTCTTTCATAAGATATTCTCCGTAGAATTCTGGGGAGTAACAACCTTTATTCAAGGAATAAAGATCTACTGGGCTAGATTTGGAGTTGGTAACACTCTCTGAGAAATTGTATATTTAAAATGTACTTGTATTGGTGTCTCATACGCTTTGAGCATATGGAGTCACTATCGGGTCAATCCAAGTGATAGTCACTGGATTGAAGATTAAAGAACATCTGTTAGTATCTGAGAGAACTAAAGATGTTGTCTTAAACTATGGAGATTGAGAACTTGAAGTGACTGGGATCACTGTTGCAAGTTTCCAAACCGGTAAATACTGCGGGATACTATAAAGTTGAACACTGGACAGTGAGCTGGAAATCTTCCGAGCAAGATAACTGTTGCCGAATAAACAACAAATACGGATTATTGCTGCAGCTGAGGCAGCAATAGAAGCCATTTGGATCGATAAAAATCTAATTAGATTAGATATAGTTCTGTTAGCAGCTGAGCTAGGCGTCAGCACAGGCTAAAGAATTAAAGGTCTCATCGACGATCCAGATATATACTTCTATATCATCTGATTCGTTCGGATCATACATCGTGGCGATGATGATCGTGTAAATCGCGTCAGACGATAATTAAGCAAATCCGCTGACGAAAACCTTTCCTCAGCAATTTGAGCGAACCGTACATAGTTCAGGTGTAGGACACTTGAGTGACTCGCTACGTGCCAAGTGGGAGATTGTTGGACATTATGACCCATAGCGTCACTATTTGCACAGATCATTGTGTTGTTGTAGCAAATTAACTATGTGACAAAAAAAATTGCACTCTCATCATTTGTGATTAGATCACCATAGATATATAAATGAAGAGAGGTCCCTATGATTAGTTCCTGGATTGAGATGATATGAGACAGTATCAGTCCACGAAGGATTAATCATTAAATATCCCTAGCCGTAGTATTATCGAGACTGGACATCGATAATGCGGAATAGGCTAGTATTGCACTTGTGTGCGTTTGTGAGGGCACAACGGCATAGTTCTCATATATATAAGTATTGGATACTTATGCAAGTGCGATAGGAGGTCGTGTTTCACCGATGGTACGGGAACAGCTTCGCTCTGGATAGACCCATCGGAATCCCATTGGTATTATGACTATGTGTCTATGGGAGGCCGAAATCAAGGTAGGTGTGTATGGTCTTAACCTGAGACTTACATCGCTAATACTTACGATAATCGATAGACTTTGGTCTTGGTGGTAGGGGACTTTAAACGGGTTCTGTGTACACCATTTCTGGGTTTATCAGAGAGTCGTAGTGTATTGGTGTGATGTCAAGACGGAAGTATCACTTCAGTCATATGGAGATGATGTCACGCAGGATACGGTACTAGTGCTCTTGAGTGTTGCGCAACCAATCGGGATATTGTGACCAGGTCATGTATATCCGATTATAGAGACTATGTTACCAAACATCCGACATGTGCTTCGGACGGGGCAGACACTTATCCAGCCCCAGCCCTAGCACGTGATTATCCGATACTGGGCCGATATACACAATACTACGGTATACTACGCTTGATACAGATCTATATATCCTGTAAGAATATTTCTGGAGAATTGGGTAGGCATGGTGCTTTGCTAGAAGCCAACCTTGTCTTGTAAATCGATATAAACGTAGTACGAGGTACTTACGTGTTCGGACAGTCCGACGATCGTATTTACTGCCAACATATCGGAGATCTCATGGGTCGCTTCCTGAAGATTCACCGATGATGTATGACTCGCACTTTGATTAATCTGGGATTAATTAGAAGAGAGAGAGATAGAATTAATCTAGGATTAATTCGATGAGAGAGAAAATTAATCTGGGATTATTGCGAGATATTTTATCTGGGATAAAATATAATTAAAGAGAGAGAAAACGATTAATTTGGAATTAATCGATAATAATATATTTGATATATTATTAGAAATTGGATTTCGACGCGGAATTAAAATTAGATTTTAATTCGGGCAAACGAATTAATTTAGAATTAATTCGTTAGCGACGTGAATAGTGAATTCGCTAGGCGAAATCATTTAATTACGACGCGACGGAAAATTCGTTAATTTGGAATTAGCGAACCCGAGCCCGAGAGTGATTGCGAGCGCATTCGCATTTCGAATTCGAGCGCGGCACGCAGTCACATCAAGCGTCAAATCGCTAGTCGCGTCAATCGTCAAATCATTGTCACTTTGAGTGATGTGACTTGACAACATGTCACTTTATTAAAGTGAATAGATGTGATGTGACTTAAAGTTAAAAGTTGAAATGAGTAAAAGCTTTATTGTTTTTAACTTTTGACTTTTGAATTAAAAAGATAAGATATATATGTTTTTTATGATTTTACTTGGTAAAATAAATAAAAAATATATAATTAAAATCTTTTTCTCTCTCTCACATGCAAGGCATACGGTTTCTCTCTTCCCTCTCTTTTCTCTCCTCTCATCTCACGGCTTCACTGCCGTCTTCTTCATTTTTTTTTCTGGTTTCACCGAGAAAATGGAGATGCATGGAAGATGATAAGTGCTAGCACACCTTGAGTAATACATAGGTGATAGGGAAGTGTCTTCATGAGCTTGGAAAGCTTGAAGCTTGGAGCTTTAATGGAGTCTTGCATGGCCGAAAATGGTGGAGTCCAAACCAGTCCAAACCGCACAGCCCACTGTCAAGGAAAGCCATTGCCGAGCTTGGAGGGAGCTTAAAATCGCACCTTGTTCTTCATTCATCAAAACCGAAATTCAATGTGAGTATATTCCGCACCTCCTTTGATGTGTTCATATGCGGTTTTTATGCATGATTTGTGATCCTTGGGACCTTGATTGAACTCTTACAGAAATAAGCTAAAACGGCCAAAAATGGCGTTACCGGGTGTATTTTGAGCCAACCGTGTGACGGCTGTCAAATTAGTGAGTTCTTCACTGTTCGGGCAGCCCATTAACCGCCCCAACACTATTGGGGCTGACCTGGGCAGTCTCCATAAGTTTCGGGTGGTCGGTTCGGTCAAAAACCGTTTGCGTCATTTTGCAGAAAAATGATTTTCGTAAAAGTGTCGTGACGTTTCAAACTTATTTATGTTGATATTTGATATTGAATAAATAAGTTTAGGTGAAATATGAATAAATTATTCATATTAGATATTGAATAATTTATTCAGTAATTTGAAAAAGTTTGAAATTACGATTTCGCTCGAACCGCGCTTCCGCTGCGCCCATCGCCCAAAACCCTAACACGTCTTCCATCCTGAAATGTGACTTTACATAAACAAATTAAACACACAAAAATAAAACACACCAAATCTAAATATATACACAAATTGCATGGGTTACCTCCCTGGTAGCGCTAAGTTTAACGTCGTAAGCTAGACATGACTACCCGAATGTTAGGCTGGATCTGAAAAGGTGACACTTTCTTTTTGTCGCTCAAATGATTTTCCCCATTAGTGCTTGACACGCTGACTGTTAACTTTGAATGTTTTGTTGGTGTTGGGATCAAGTAACTCAACGGTTCTATCTGGTAAAACTTGAGTGATTAAGAATGGACCTGACCACAGTGATTTAAACCTTCAAGGGAAAAAATTTCAACCTTGATTTATTGAACAATACTCACTACCCCGGTTCAAGTTATATGCGCACTAACTTCTCATCATGTCTCTTCTTGGCCTTTTTTTTACAGTTTGGCATTCACGAAAGGCTGTATGTGGAATTCATCCAATTCATTGAGTTGGTGGAGTCTTTTCTCTTCTGTTGCTTGTAGTTCAAGATTTAACTTGTTCAGTGTGCAGCAAACTTTGTCTTCAAGCTTCACAGACGGATGACATGCTTTAAGTTTGTCAGTTGAGCTTTGCATTTTATCAGAGTTCTGGATGGTACTATCTATCACATCAAGTCTGAACATTCTTCCTTCTTTTCATCATTCGGGAACTCCATGGCTTTGTCAACATTGAATTTTACTTCTTGGTCATGTACCCTCATGGTTAGTTCATTTTTTTGTACATCAATAATGGTTCACCCGGTAGCCAAGAATGGTCTCCCGAGGATGATGGGCACATATTCGTCTTCCTCCATGTCAAGGATAATAAAGTCTGCTGGGAGAATGAGTTTGTCGACTTTGACCAGCACATCTTCAACTACACCTCTCGGAAATGTGAGCGATCTATCAACAAGTTGCAGAGAGACTGAGGTGAGCATTGCTTCTCCAATTGCAATTTTCTGTAAATGGAAAAAAGGCATCAAGTTAACACTAGCACCTAAATCACATAAAGCCTTACGGAAGTTATGTTCTCCCATGGTGCAATGAATGTTGAAACTGCTAGGATCTTTCAACTTTGGGGGAAGTTTCCTTTGAATGATGGCGCTGCATTCTTCTGTCAATGCTACTGTCTCGTAATCTCCCAATCTCCGTTTTCGTGACAAAATGTCTTTCACGAATTTGACATAGCTGGGCATTTGTTCCAACGCTTCTGTAAATAGAAATTATGATATGCAGCTTTTTGAAGACCTCCAGGAATCGAGCAAACTGCTTGTCTAGTTTATTTTTCTGGAGACGCTGTGGAAAATGTGGAGGTGGAGTGAATCTCTCTCAATCATTTGCTTTTGCTCTTTTTACTCCATCTGTTGATCTGCTTTGCTACTTTCTTTTGGAACTTCCTCAACAATTGCCTTGACTCCAACATTTTTGTGGATTTCAGTATCGCTTTTCAAAGTGATGGCATGACATTGCTCATTCCTCATGTTCCTTGGATTTGGTTCTGTGTTGCTAGGAAGGTTACCTGGTGGTCTGTAACTCTGAGCATTGGCCATTTGTCCATTTTGACTCTCCAGTGCTTTAATATAAGCTGAATGGCTTTGATTCAATGCTACTTGATTTTGAACCATTGCTGCTAAGGAATCATATTTTACTTCTTGCTTTTTGAACTGGGCCAGCACTTCTGTTATTCCTGGTTCTTTTTCATACTCATGGCCTTTGTTTTGCTGTTGAATCCTGATGGTGGATTGTTTTTTTTTTCCCTGAATTGTTGCTCCATGAAAAATTGGTATGATTCCTCCACCCTAGGTTATAGGTGTTGGAATATGGATTGTTCCCCTATCTGTTGAAATTATTGATATAATTCACCGTCTCTTCATGTTGGATTGTCTCTGGAGCTCCTCCATATGGTAAACTTGTGGATCCAATATTACATTGCATGCTAAGAGTTTCCATGAATTTGCATATCTGATCCAGCTTAGCATTCACTGTTGTGTTGGCTCCAACTTTATAAATTCCAGTAATTCTTTGGATCATGCTCCTTTCTGTTGGCCATTTCTTCAATTAAGTCTCAAGTCTGATCTTCTCCTTTTGCCATTAAACCACCTCCAACGGCACCAATTGTGGTTCTCATCTGTCCAGAAAGTCCATTATAGAATGTTTGGACTTGTAGCCACTTTACAATCTCATGATAAGGACATTTTCTGAGCAAATCCTTGTATCTTTCCCAAGCTTCGCAGATGGATTCTGACTCATGTTGCACAAAGGATGTGATGTCATTCCTCAGCTTTGCAGTTATGGCTGGTGGAAAAATACTTTGCAAGGAATTTGGTGGCTAGATTGTTCCAAGTTGTGATGGAACTACTGATAATGAATGTAACCAAGCCTTAGCTCTGTCTTTCAAAGGAATATGGAAAAACTCGCAGTCTCATTGCTTGTAATTGAAAGTGCCGCAAACTTCCAAGAAGTTGCTGATGTGGGTATTAGGATCTTCAGTTGCATTCCCCCCAAACTGAACTGACTGTTGTATCATATGGATGCATGTTTTGATGTCACACGCATTTGCTGGCAAGTGAGGAAGTACAATACATGAAATGAAGTCGTCAACCACCGGAATAGTTCTGTCTCGAATGGGAATTGGTGGTGCAACTTCCAAAGGTTCAGGTTCCATATTGATAAGTGCTTCTTGGATTTCTCGCCTTTCCCCTCTCAACTGTCTGATGGTTCTTTCAATTTCTGGGTCAAGCGGACGGATTTCAAAGCTTCTGGTCCGTCTCATGTAGTGTCTGAGAACCTGAAACACAAGAAAATAAAAACAATAAGTAAAAAGAAATTAGATACAAGTAATGGTATCTAACCCCAAAATTAACAGTGAAAGATAAATAAGTCCCCGGCTGTTGGATAATTAGGACCCATAGCATCACTATTTGTAAAAGACTTTGTCATTTTTGTACAAATTAACTATGTGACAAAGGAAATTGCCATTTTATCATTTTGTAATTAGATTACTTGAATATATAAATGATAAAAGTCCTTATGATTAGTTCCAGATTAATTAGATATGAGACAATATCAATCCACTAACGGTTTAATCATTAAATATCATGTTCTAATATTTGCTTAACTCCAGGATTAGGCCTGAGATGTTATTTTATCAAATAAAGTAACTTCTTAGTTTTCAGGACTATCCTGATTCATTATTCCCAATCTGAAAATTAAAGTTGTTTAAATACATTTTCACCTAGGATTATGTTTTAAACATTAATCTTTCAATTATCTTGATTCTAATAGTCCAACTATTTAATCAACAATTTTAGGTACAATTCATTATAATGATTACTATAGTCCAACTATATAATCAACTATAATTTAAATGGTTTAAATTCAATTATATTGATTACTATAATCCAATTATAAAATCAACTATTAATTGAAGTTGTTAATTCAAATATATTGATTACTATAATCCAATTATATAATCAACTATAAATGAAATAGTTTGAATACAGTCCAATTGTTTAATTAAAACAACGATTAATATTAGTCCAACTAATATATTAATTATTTGACAAAAAATTTGTAATGAGCGCGTATGGCAAGTAACTAAACGAATATTGCAAATTTAATACTTGCCTCCCACTATTTTTCGGCGAGCCTCTAACCCTCTGTTGAGTACTTGTGAAACCTTGTTTCCTAGTGGGCTAGGATCCCGTTAAATAACACACAATCTTGACTTTGGCCAACAAATTGTATGATAATTAACTAGGTAGATCTCTAAGATCAATTGGATCCCATCCAATTCCTAGAACTAGTAGGTGGACATCCAAGTCTGAAACATATATCCTATATATGCCAATATATCCAATATATTCCCTAACCTTTTTCCTCTGAATCAACTAAGCCTTGGCTTTGGCACAACAAACTTAGTCATCCCAGTTAAGCGGAACCCATTGACCATGGAAAGCTTCGTAATCAATGTCGATGGACAAGAAGTGATCTTGACTTTGGCCAACAAATCACAACTTGGACAAGACACCGATATGGAACAAAGCCTTCATGATTCAAACACATCTGCGATGGACAAAGGTCTTGACTTTGGCCAACAAACCAGTGCCAGTCTTGGATCTTGAGTAAGAATCACTTATGGAAGGAAAAACGCTTAATATGATGTTGAGGGTTTTTTCGCGTAATTGGCAACCAATTAATTATCTTTGTTAAGGTCTCATCATCATACACCCTTAAACATGCATTCTAAAGACATAATAAGGTGCATAAATAAATATAATAATGATATGCGGATGAATACTTAACACATTGTTCCTAGAACGAATCTCTCCATTTCCTCTCTCCCACTAGCACAAGTATTACTTCTACTCGATTACATAACACTTCTAAAGAAACCTCATTTACATTGAAGGGAATAGGTGAGAAGAGAAATACACAGAGTCAAGAGTAATAGGCTGGACACACAAGTCCAATTAATAAATTCTAAATTTATTACAATAATTTCCAAAATTGCCCTCACACATCTAATATCCATCTGATATACATTATTCATACATCGCATCCATGTATTCACACAAGCATGTTATCAATCAATCTAATCCAATTAATTAATCTGAATATTAATGACCATCCAATGTTCAAACAACGATTTGATTTTGCGCGAGTCCAACTAGTTTTGCGAATAAGTACTCAAAGTACGAATTTTTGAATTATATTAAACTACAACATTAAATCCAATTCAATTTGCATTTAATACTAATTCATCATTTAATTCCAAATTAAATATTACATTTATTATTTACCTTTACGACTTATATTCTAAATCTAATTGTTACGGGTCTCAAAGCCCGATTAACATCCAATGTCAATTTAAATTAAAGTCCAATGGGCTTTCAATTAATTTCTTAAGGCATGGACTTTTGGTCACTATGGGTCAAACCCAAATACCAAAGCCCATTTAAGGAATCACCCTTATTTGCCAAGAAACCAATTTAGGCCCAATTAAAATTAAAGGTCCATTAAGTCATAATTGGACTTTATAGAAATGGTTTTGGGCCAAATTGGATCCAACCAATTTAGCCTAAACCAAACTTGGTACAACCAAGCCCATTAAACCCAATTACAACTTTAAAAGCCCAATTCCAAATTTAAGCCCAATTAATTTAATTTCAAAATTCCAAATTTCATAATTAAATTAACCAAAGTGTATGCCATAATTAATTAACCAAATTAACATTTCCAAAATACTAATTCACTCAATTAATTATGCTCATTATCATCAACATATGTCCAACACATTTGAATCAAAAAATCAATCATTTTCATGCTTATATAGTCTCGGCATTTTGGGGTTTTTATTGTTCGATTCAAAATTCAATCCAATTAAATCTCAAATCAAGATTACCCAATGTTTTCCAACTCATCCAATGATCAAAAACACAAAAAATCACCATGACATTATAGGGCACAAGTTTTTGCCAAGCCTACAATTTGGGGAAAAAATGAACCAATCTATTTTTCAAAAAATTGATCACAAATAACTCCAAGTCATTCATTTACAAGCATGCTCAAACAATCAATTTCACTCAAACATGCTCAAATTCAATTTACCCAAACTTTACCCTAATTTCATTTCATGCTCAAAATGGCTTTGATACCATTGTTGGGTTTCTATTAAGTCCCAAGGATCAATTCAAGCAAGAAACATATATGTGAATACTCGTAAAAGCATGGCGGAATCATACTTACAACGATCGGATTTTGCGACGCGAGGAACAACAAAAATCTTCATGCTTTTCCCTCATTGAGCTCTCAGCATTTGAGGAATTTTGTGCTCCAAATTTGGTCCAAGCTCTAAGCTTTCGAATGGTGATTCCAAGCTCACGAAATTAGTTCCTTATCACCTTCGCAAGACCCCGAATGTGCTGCACTAGCACCTTGTGAAAAATTGCAACAATTCTTCACTTTGCTTCTTCCATGCTCACGGCATTTTGAAGAAAAATGAGGAGAGTTTGTGGCCTTGGCCGAATCCAAAGAGAGAAGAGAGAGATGAAGTGAGTGGTTTGGTTCAAATTGTGTATATGTTTTCCAAACAAAAATCAATTACCAAATCCCACTTTCCTAGAAAATGGTACAAGGCTTTAAGCCTTCCAACTACCTCCATCACTATTCACATCAAAGTGACTAGTTGTCACATCACTCAAAGTGACTAGAAATTACATCAATCAAAGTGACTAATGATTTGACACTTGATGTGACTTGTGGGCCGCACTTGAATTCGAAATGCGAGTGCGCCCGTAAACACTCCCGATCTCGGGTTCGCTAATTCCGAATTAACGAATTTTCCATTGCGACGTAATTAAATCCAATTCAATTAAATAATTATGCCTAGGAAAATTACTATTCACATCGCCAACGAATTAATTCTAAATTAACTTGTTCGCCCGAATTAAAATCTAATTTCAATTCTACGTCGAAATCCAATTTTGTATAATATATCGAATATATTATTTTATCGATTAATTTCAAATTAATCGTTCTCTCTCTTTAATTAATATTTTATCCCAGATAAAATATCTCCGTAATTAATCCCAGATTAATTTTCTCTCTCTTATAATTAATCCCAGATTAATTAAATGCGAGTCATACGTCATCGGTGAATCTTTGGGAAGCGACCATGAGATCCCAAAAATATGTTGCAGTAAATCCGGTCGTCGGACTATCCGAACACGTAAGTACCTAGTACTACGTTTTTACCGATTTACAAGACATGGTTGGCTTCTAGCAAAGCACCGTACCTACCAAATTCTCCAGAAATATTCTTACTGGAATATACGATCTATATCAGGCGTAGTATACGTAGTATTGCGTATTTCGATCCAGCATCGGATGTCACGTGCAATGCCTGGGGCTGGAAATGTGTCTGCCACGTACGAAGCACATATCGGATCTCTTGTAACTAGTCTCTATAATCGGATAAACATGACCTAGTCATAATATCCCGATAGCTGCAGCATATAAGAGCACCAGTTTCGTATCCTACGTGATCATCATCTCCACTATAACTGGAGTGATACTTCCATCTCGACATCACACCCAATACACTACGATTCTCAATATACCCATAAGAGGCGTACACAGAACCTGTTAAAGCCCTGGACGACCAAAACCAAAGTATATTGATTGTCGCAAGTATTAGCGGTGCAAGTCTCATGTTAAGACCAAATACACCTACCCTGATTCGGACTTCCATAGACACATAGTCATACTACCAATGGAATTTTGAGAGGTCTATCCAGAGCGAAGCTGTTTCCGTACCATCGGTAAACACAACCTCCTATTACACTTGCATGAGTATCCTATACCCAAATATATGAGAACTATGCCGTTATGCTCCCACAACGCGCACAAGTGTAATACTAGTCTATTCCGCATTATCGATGCCCAATCTCGATAATACTACGACTATGGATATTTAATGATTAAACCTTCGTGGATTGATAATGTATCATATCATCTCAATCCAGAACTAATCATATGGACCTTTCATCATTTATACATCTTGGTAATCTAATTACAAATGATGAAAGAGCAATCTCTTTTGTCACATAGTTAATTTGTACAACAACACCATGATCTGTACAAATAGTGATGCTATGGGCCATAACTGTCCAACATAGCATTCCCAAATCTTCAGGAATGAGAAAACCCGGTTTCTTTCATGTTCATATCTAATATGAAATATGTCTAACAGGTTGTTATGGAACCTTATTCAAAATAAGTTTTGCACTGTTTAATGCGTATCACTAGAAGGAAAATGGTAGCTCAGAGCGACTCATTATTAACCTTATCATGTCCAACAAAATTCGGTTTCTCTGTTCGGACACAACGTCAAATTGAGGTGTTCCGTAAAGAGTCATCATTTAAAGAATACTATACTCTTTCAAGTAATTAAGAAACTTATTGGTTATGTATTTTCATCACGGTCCAATCGTGATGTTTTAATACTCTCGCCGGTCTATTTTTATACTTCGTGTCGAAACTCTTTGAATTTATCAAAAGTTTCCGATTTATGTTTCACAAGAAACACATAACCATAACATGTTGCCACATCCGTAAAGGTTACGAAGTATTCATATCCACCTCTAGCCTAGCTAGACATGGGCCCACTTACGTCACTATGAACGAGGGCTAACAGATCGATGGCACTTGTACTTTTACCAAGTAAAAGGTGTTTTAGGCACTTTGCCTAATAAACTAGATTCGTAGACATCATTTGAATAGAATCAAATCCGTCCTAGTATCCACTCTTTGAAAGTGTGGATATACGAGTCTTGTTTAATTTGTCACAGACAACAATGCCACAAATAAGTCTCATCTGATTATTTCAGTTTGAGCTATTTGTTTGTCATGTCATATGTATGAGATTTATTTATATTCAAAATATAAATACTGTTATTCACATCTAATGTACTTATCTCAATATCAACTTTATAAAATGAAACTTTAGTGTTCTAGAATTAAAGGTATATCCGCAACGGATTAAACTTAGATATAGAGATAATGTTTCTAGTCAAACTAGGTACATTATAACAGTTTCCTATTTAAGTACATACCAAGAAGGTAGTTCCTAAACTTAGGAT
>SKCR01011278.1:0-13252 GCA_019454045.1 Zanthoxylum bungeanum | reverse complement strand
AAATCGAGTTTACCCAAATTAAAGTTTTGACAAAAAATAAGCAAATTGGGGAAAATCAATCCAATCAATTTTTTTTGTCAAATTGATTACATATATCTCAAATTAGATCATATATAAGCATTATTGAACAATCAATTTGTCATAATCAAGCTAAAATCAAAAAGCCCCAAATTTACTCAAGAACCCTAATTTCGGTTTTCATGCATCAATGGCTCTAGATACCAATGTTGGAGTTCAATCAAGTCCACAAGATCACAAACAAAGCATAAAAACCACATATGAACACATCAAAGGAGGTGGCGGAATCAACTCACATTGAATTCGGTTTTGATGGATGAAGAACAAGATGCGTTTTTAAGCTCCCTCCAAGCTCGGCAATGGCTTCCTTGACAGTGGGGCTGCTCGGTTTTGGACTTCTTTGCATCTCCAAAATTCGGCCATGAGTGGTCTCCATGGAAGCTCAAAGCTTCAAGCTCCAAAATAAATCCAAGCACATGAATTCGTTCCCTATCACCTAAGTATGCTCAAGGTGTGCTAGCACTTGATTTTTGCCACAAAATCAATATCTTGCTTCTCCATTTTCGGCAGAAAACATAACAAGAAGGAGAAGAAAAACGGTCCAAGACCGAGAGAGAGAGATAGAAGGTTTTTGGCTCCATTTTATGTGAAACCGTGAAGACCAAAAGAAAGTGAGAGAGTGTGAAATGAATGTGGTCCAAAATTAGGCCAAAAACATGAACAACCAAAAAACCAATGAGTCACGTGAATGGCACAAAAAATTGCCAAAAACCGTGAACAATAATTGGTCCAAGAGAGAGAGAATGATTTTTATATACATATATCTTTATTCCATTTACCAAGTAAATGAATAAAATATATATACAAAAGTCCTATCAACTTTCAAATAATCACCTTTCTATATTCACATCATGTCACTTTAATAAAGTGACAACATGTCATATCACATCACTCAAGTGACAATTGATTTGACGCATGATGTGACAAACGATTTGACGCTTGATGTGACTCGCGTGCCGCGCTCGAATTCAAATGCGAATGCGCTCGCAATCACTCTCGGGCTCGGGTTCGCTAATTCCAAATTAACGAATTTTCCGTCGCGTCGTAATTAATGATTACGCCTAGCGAATTCACTATTCACGTCGCTAACGAATAAATTCTAAATTAATTCGTTCGCCCGAATTAAAATCTAATTTTAATTCCGCGTCGAAATCCAATTTCTAATAATATATCGAATATATTAATTTTATCGATTAATTCCAAATTAATCGTTCTCTCTCTTTAATTAATATTTTATCCCAGATAAAATATCTCCGCAATTAATCCCAGATTAATTTTCTCTCTCATCGAATTAATCCCAGATTAATTCTATCTTTCTATTCTAATTAATCCCATATTAATCAAAGTGCGAGTCATACGTCATCGGTGAATCTTCAGGAAGCGACCCATGAGATCTCCGGATATGTTGGCAGTAAATACGATCGTCGGACTGTCCGAACACGTAAGTACCTCGTACTACGTTTATATCGATTTACAAGACAAGGTTGGCTTCTAGCAAAGCGCCATGCCTACCCAATTCTCCAGAAATATTCTTACAGGAATATATAGATCTGTATCAAGCGTAGTATACCGTAGTATGTGTATATCGGTCCAGTATCTGATAATCACGTGCTAGGGCTGGGGCTCGATAAGTGTCTGCCCCGTCCGAAACACATGTCGGATGTCTGGTAATATAGTCTCTATAATCGGATATTTATGACCTGGTCACAAATCCCGATTGGTTGCGCAACACTTAAGAGCACTAGTACCGTATCCTGCGTGACATCATCTCCAATATAACTGAAGTGATACTTCCGTCTTGACATCACACCCAATACACTACGACTCTCTGATAAACCGAGAAGTGGTGTACACAAAACCGGTTAAAGCCTGTACCACCAAGACCATAGTCTACCGATTATCGCAAGTATTAGCGATGCAAGTCTCAGGTTAAGACTATACACACCTACCTTGATTTCGGCCACCCATAGACACATAGTTATAATACCAATGGGATTCCGAGGGGTCTATCCAGAGCGAAGCTGTTTCCCGTACCATCGGTGAAACACGACCTCCTATCGCACTTGCATAAGTATCCAATACTTATATATATGAGAACTATGCCGTTGTGCCCTCACAACACGCACAAGTGCAATACTAGCCTATTCCGCATTATCGATGTCCAGTCTCGATAATACTTCGGCTAGGGATATTTAATGATTAATCCTTCGGGGATTGATACTGTCTCATATCATCTCAATCCAGGAACTAATCATAAGGACCTCTCTTCATTTATACATCTATGGTGATCTAATCACAAATGATGAGAGTGCAATTTCCTTGTCACATAGTTAATTTGTACAACAACACCATGATCTGTACAAATAGTGACGCTATGGGTCATATTATCCAACACCTACCACCTTCGCAAGACTTGTAAGTGTGCTAGCACTTGAATTTTCACCATGAAAATCCACCCTTGCTTCCCTATTGTTCACACCCAAACTGGTTCAAAACCAGTGAAGAACAGCCACACTTTGGCGTGAGAGAGATGAGAGAGTTGAGAGAGTTAAAAATTGATACAAAAAATCAATTTATATTTATGCCATAATATTTATTAAATTAATAATAAACTTATGACACAAATCATGCAATGGCTTAGAGTGTCAAACACTCAATTTCCATGCAAAACCATTGAGTGCATTGTACACTATCTCCATGCAATGCATTAGAATTAAATTGTTGCATAATATGACATGTGTCATGTGGGCCCCACGCGTTTCCAAATGAAAGTGGGTCCACGTGCACTCACGCGTTCGGGTTCGATATTTCCGAAATACCGAACTTACGTCGCGACGTTATTTAATCGAATTTAAATAAATAATTGCGCCTAGCGAAATTATTATTTACGTCGCTAACGAATTAATTCTAAATTAACTCGTTTGCCCGAATTAAAATCTAATTTTAATTCCGCGTCGAAATCTAATTTCGTTTAATATATCGAATATATTAATTTACCGATTAATTCCAAATTAATCGTTATCTCTCTCTAGACGATATTTATCCTAGATAAAATATCTCCGTAATTAATCCTAGATTAATTTTCTCTCTCATCTATATAATCCCAGATTATTCAAGAGTGCAAGTTGTGCGTCATCGGGGATTATCGGGAGGAAGCGACCATGAGATCTCCGGATAAGTTGGCAGTAAATACGGTCGTCAGAGTATCCGAATCACGTACGTACCAAGTACTACGTTCTACCGATTTACGAGACAAGGTCAACTCCTAGCAAAGCACCAAGTCATCCCAATTCTCCGGACATATCCTTTTAAGAATATTTAAGATCTATATCAAGGTAGTATACTAATGTATTGTGCATATCGGCCCAGTATCAGATAGTCACGTGCTAGGGCTGGGGCTGGATAAGTGTCTGCCCCGTCCGAAACACATATCGGATGTCTGGTAACTAGTCTCTATAATCGGATATTCATGACCTGGTCATAATATCACGATTGGATGCGCATCACTTAAGAGCACTAATACCGTATCCTGCGTGACATCATCTCCAGTCTCCACTATGACTGGAGTGATACTTCCGTCTCGACATCACATCCAATACACTACGATTCCTGATAAACCCAGAAGAGGTGAACACATAACCAGTTAAGATCCCCCAACCACCAAAACCAAATTTTACCGATTGTCGTAAGTATTAGCGATGCAAGTCTCAGGTTAAGACTATACACACCTACCTTGATTTCGGCCTCCCATAGACACCTAGTCATAATACCAATGGGATTCCGAAGGGTCTATCCAGAGCGAAGCTGTTTCCCGTACCATCGGTGAAACACGACCTCCTATCGCACTTGCACAAGTATCCAATACTTATATATATGAGAACTATGCCGTTGTGCCCTCACAACGCGCACAAGTGCAATACTAGCCTATTCCGCATTATCGATGTCCAGTCTCGATAATACTACGGCTAGGGATATTTAATGATTAATCCTTCGTGGACTGATACTGTCTCATATCATCTCAATCCAGGAACTAATCATAGGGACCTCTCTTCATTTATATATCTATGGTGATCTAATCACAAATGACGAGAGTGCAATTTCCTTGTTACATAGTTAATTTGCTACAGCAACACAATGATCTGTGCAAATAGTGACGCTATGGGTCATATTATCCAACAATACTACGCTTGATACAGATCTTAATATTCTTAAATGGATATGTCGGAGAATTGGGTAGACTTGGTGCTTTGCTAGGAGTCGACCTTGTCTCGTAAATCGGTAGAACGTAGTACATGGTACGTACGTGATTCGGATACTCCGACGACCGCATTTACTGCCAACTTATCCGGGGATCTCATGGGTCGCTTCACGATAATCCACCGATGACGCATAACTAGCACTCTTAAATAATCTGGGATTATATAGAAGAAAGAGAAAATTAATCTAGGATTAATTACTAAGAATTTTATCTGGGATAAAATATCGTCTAGAGAGAGATAAAGATTAATTTGGAATTAATCGGTAAATTAATATATTCGATATATTAAATGAAATTAGATTTCGACGCGGAATTAAAATTAGATTTTAATTCGGGCGAACGAATTAATTTAGAATTAATTCGTTAGCGACGTGAATAGTGAATTCGCTAGGCGTAATCATTTAATTACGACACGACGGAAAAATCGTTAATTTGGAATTAACGAACCCGAGCCCGAGTGTGATTGCGAGCGCATTCGTATTTCAAATTCGAGTGCGGCATCGCAAGTCGCATCAAGCGTCAAATCATTAGTCGCATCAAGCGTCAAATCACTTGTCACTTTGAGTGATGTGACTTGACAACATGTCAGTTTATTAAAGTGACTTGATGTGAATAGTGATGGACTTGACATAAAGTGTAAAAGCATTTTGGAGGGAAAACTTTATGGATTTGGCTCCAATATTCATTTGATTTTTTTTGATAAGGTTAAATGAAAATTGATTATCTATTTTTGGAAAATATATATATAATCAATTTTTGCTTTACATTTTATTAAGTTAACAACACATTTCTTCTCTCTCTTTTTCTCTCTTCAAACTCACGCCCAAACTACAAAAAGTGGACTGGTTTTTGATGCCAAAATGGCGTGAGCAATGGGAAGCAAGAGTTGGGTTTTTGTGGCAAAAACCGCAAGTGCTAGCACACTACGAGACTTGCGAAGGTGGTAGGGAGGTTCACCCATGAGCCGGGATCCGTTTGACGAAGTTTGGAGCTCCGTTTCTCAGCTCAAAATTCTGTTTTTGGAGGCAGTGAACTGCATCATTTGTGCGCCTATGGCAGTGGCTTTTTGGCCTTGATTCGTCTCCAAATCGACTCAACCGATCGATGTGAGTATTCCGCTACCTCCGTTGATGTGTTCACACATTGTTTTCATGTCTTGTTTGATCTTGGGACCTAGATAATAACCAACACTTCAAAGTTGTATTTCTTTGTGTCTTCTTTAATCTGGCACTTGAATCAGCTTAATCGGATATCGGATGACAAAGTTATGGCCAAAATTAGAATTTAGGACTGCACTTCTTGACACGTATAGTATATTTCCGTTTTCGCCATTTTTTGGTTTGGATTTCATCGTTTTAGCCCCGAGTTGATTCCATTAAGTCCCAATACTTTATTTATCTATAAAATACATAAAAATACATCAAAACGTTCATCAAACCTAAGAAACTAAGCAAAATATTTGGTAAAAGGGCGGTAAATATTGATATATTTTCCGCACATCAACCGTTTAGATATAGTCATCAAGATTTCCATTCAAGAATGCAGTCTTGACGTTCATTTGCCAGATCTCAAAGTCACAATATGTGGCAATGGACATAAGAGTGTGGATGGATTTGAGTATGGCTAATGGCGAGAATATTCCTCATAATCAACTCCCTCTTTCTGGGAGTAACCCTTGGCCACTAGCCTAGCCTTGAAGGTCTGTAGCTTCCCATCCGCTCCCCTCTTTTGTTGAGTTTCAATCAAGTCCCAAGGATCCTTTTAAGCATAAAAACGAGTTGAATACACATCAAAGGAGGTGCAGAATTCATACTCACATTGATGGGTTTTGATGAAATGAAGAATACAAGCCTTCAAGCTCCCTCCATAAGCTCGCCCAAGGCTTCTCCTTGCTGTGGACTGCTCGGTTTTGGTGGTGGTGGTCTCCTCCATGTTCGGCCATTGAAGACTCCATTGAAGCTCCAAGCTTCAAGCTTTCCAAGCTCACAAATTCGTTTCCCTATCACCATAATATACCCATGTGTGTGCTAGCACTCTTGTTTTGCAACAAAACACTCTCACTTGCTTCTCTTTCAATTCGGCAGTGACCAAAAATGGAGAAGAAGATGAAATGGATCTAAGCCGTGAATGAGAGGGAGAAGAAAAGAGAGGGAGAGGAAGAGATGCGTAAAAAAAAAAGGAGAGAGAGAAAGGTAAAAGGAAAATAAATGTAATAGGTTTTTATAATTTCTAAAATTAATAAAACCATTTACCAATTCTTTTACTTTTCCTTAAATGCTAAAGTCAAAAAGCAAAAAGAAAAAGTTGCTTTCTCAACTTCTACATCAATCACTCAAATCAAGTGACAACATGTCATATCACTCAAAGTGACATTTGATTCAACGCTTGATGTGACTAGCGATTTGATGCACGATTTGACTTGCGTGCCGCACTCGAATTCGAAATGCGAATGCGCTCGCAAATAAATGAATTTTCCGTTGCGTCGTAATTAAATGATTACGCCTAGCGAAATCACTATTCACTTCGCTAACGAATTAATTCTAAATTAATTCGTTCGCCCGAATTAAAATCTAATTTTAATTTCGCGTCGAAATCCAATTTCTAATAATATATCAAATATATTATTTTTTCGATTAATTCCAAATTAATCATTCTCTCTCTTTAATTAATATTTTATCCCAGATAAAATATCTCCGCAATTAATCCCAGATTAATTTTCTCTCTCTTCTACTTAATCCTAGATTAATTAAAGTGCGGGTTATACATCATCGGTGAATCTTCAGGAAGCGACCCATGAGATCTCCGGTATATGTGGCAGTAAATACGGTCGTCGGATTATCTGAACACGTAAGCACCTCGTACTACGTTTATACCGATTTACAAGACAAGGTTGGCTTCTAGCAAAGTGCCATGCCTACCCAATTCTCCAGAAATATTCTTACAGGAATATATAGATCTGTATCAAGCGTAGTATACCGTAGTATTGTGTATATTGGCCCAGTATCGGATAGTCATGTGCT
Organism: Zanthoxylum bungeanum; assembly: GCA_019454045.1. Lineage (NCBI taxonomy): Eukaryota > Viridiplantae > Streptophyta > Magnoliopsida > Sapindales > Rutaceae > Zanthoxylum > Zanthoxylum bungeanum. Next base: position 5,896 of record SKCR01011278.1, on the reverse strand, counting down.
AGGGCTGGGGCTGGATAAGTGTCTGCCCCGTCCGAAGCACATGTCGGATGTCTGGTAACATAGTCTATAATCGGATATGCATGACCTAGTCATAATATCCGATGGTTGCGCAACACTTAAGAGCACTAGTACCGTATCCTGCGTGACATCATCTCCAATATGACTGAAGTGATACTTCCGTTTGACATCACACCCAATACACTATGACTCTTTGATAAACCCAGAAGTGGTGTACGTAGAACCGGTTAAAGCCCTGTACCACCAAGACCAAAGTCTACCGATTATCGCAAGTATTAGCGATGCAAGTCTCAGGTTAAGACTATACACACCTACCTTGATTCGGCCTCCTATAGACACATAATAATAATACCAATGGGATTCCGAGGGGTCTATCCAGAGCGAAGCGGTTTCCCGTACCATCGGTTGAAACAAACCTCCTATTGCACTTGCATAAGTATCCAATACTTATATATATGAGAACTATGCCGTTGTGCCTCACAACGCGCACAAGTGCAATACTAGCCTATTCCGCATTATCGATGTCCAGTCTCGATAATACTCCGGCTAGGGATATTTAATGATTAATCCTTCGGGGATTGATATGTCTCATATCATCTCAATCCAGGAACTAATCATATGGACCTCTCTTCATTTATACATTTATGGTGATCTAATCACAAATGATGAGAGTGAAATTTCCTTGTCACATAGTTAATTTGTACAACAACACCGTGATCTGTACAAATAGTGACGCTATGGGTCATATTATCCAACAATCTCCCACTTGGCACATAGCCAGTCACTCGAGTGTCTAACACCCGAACTATGTACGGTTCGCTCAAATTGCTGAGGAAAGGTTTTCGTCAGCGTATTTGCTTAATTATCGTCTGACGCGATTTACACGATCATCACATCGCCACGATGTATGATCCGAACGAATCAGATGATATAGAAGTATATATCTGGATCGTCGATGAGACCTTTAATTCTTTAGCCTGTGCTGACGCCTAGCTCAGCTGCTAACAGAACTATATCTAATCTAATTAGATTTATTATCGATCCAAATGGCTTCTATTGCTGCCTCAGCTGCAGCAATAATCCGCATTTGTTGTTAATTCGGCAACAGTTATCTTGCTCGGAATATTTCCAGCTCACTGTCCCAGTGTTCAAACTTTTATAGTACTACAGTATTTACCGGTTTGGAAACTTGCAGCAGTGATCCTAGTCACTTCAAGTTCTCGATCTCCATAGTTTAAGACAACATCTTTAGTTCTCTCAGATACTAACAGATGTTATTAATCTTCAATCCAGTGACTATCACTTGGATTGTCCTGATTGTGACTACATATGCTCAAAGCGTATGAGACACCAATACAAGTACATTTTAAATGTACAATTTCCAGAGAGTGTTAACAACTCCAAATCTATCCCTGTAGATCTTTATTCCTTGAATAAAGGTTGTTACTCCCCAGAATTCTACGAATAAATTTCTTATGAAAGCCAAGCTTTCACCGATTGTTTTATGGGAATTTCATTATCAGTGCTCTCCCACTAACCTCCTTATATACACAAGAATTATTTCGTTTTCAGTCAAATCATAACCATTATGATTATTTCAAAACGTCAGTTCCAAGAACCTTATGCTTGTTTCAAACCAAACATGGATCGAATAACCCGCAAACCTTGTTTGTCGGTTATAGAAAATCGTCAGAATGTTATAAACATTCTCCAAAAGGTTTCCTTTTCAGGAAAGCGATTTTGATCTGTAACTGACACATTTCATAAATGAAATATGCAGTTATCAACAAGCATCTTCAAAATGGATTTATCATGGCAACAGGTAAAAGGTTGACCGTTATTAACACAATGTTGATAACGATACCTTTCGTCAAAAGCCCAGCTTTGTACGTTGGTATTTGTTGGTTTATTCTAAGGTCCCAAGATCAAACAAGACATGAAAACATGCGTGAATACACCAATGAAGATAGCGGAATACTTACATTGATCGGTTATGTCGATTTGAAGATGAATCATGCCCAAAACGCACTGCCTTGGTAGCTTACTGCATGCAGTCCACTGCCTCCAAAAACAGAATTTTGAGATGAGAAACGCAGCTCCTAGCTTCGTTGGATGGATCCCGGCTCATGGTCGAACCTCCCTACCACCTTCGCAAGACTCGTAGTGTGCTAGCACTTGAATTTTCACCATGAAAATCCAACCCTTGCTTCCCTAAAGTCACGCCTGAATTGGTTCCAAACCAGTAACATGTTTCATGTTTTGGGCGTGAGGAGAGGAGAGAATTTTGAGAGAGATGATCTTGTATTATTTATTTAAAATGATTTACCAAAAATCAATTTATATTTATGCCATAAAATTTATTAAATTGATAATAATTTATGACACAAATCATGCAATGGTTTAGAGTGTCAAACACTCAAACTCCATGCAAGACCATTGAGTGTATTGTACACAATCTTCATGCAATGCATTAGAATAAAATAATGCATAATATGACATGTGTCATGTGGGCCCCACACGTTTTCAAATGAAAGTGGGCCACGTGCCTCACGTTCGGGTTCGATATTTCCGAAATACCGAGCTTACGTCGCGACGTTAATTAAATCGAATTTAAATAAATAATTGCGCCTAGCGAAATTATTATTTACGTCGCTAACGAATTTAACTTAATTCAAATTACTCGTTTGCCCGAATGAAAATCTAATTTTAATTCCGCGTCGAAATCTAATTTCGTTTAATATATCGAATATATTAATTTACCGATTAATTCCAAATTAATCGTTTTATCTCTCTCGAGACGATATTTATCCTAGATAAAATATCTCCGTAATTAATCCTAGATTAATTTTCTCTCTCATCTATATAATCCCAGATTATTCAAGAGTGCAGTTGTGCGTCATCGGTGGATTATCGGGAAGCGACCCATGAGATCCCCGATAATCTGGCAGTAAATACGGTCGTCGGAGTATCTGAATCACGTACGTACCAAGTACTACGTTCTACCGATTTACGAGACAAGGTCGACTCCTAGCAAAGCACCAAGTCTACCTAATTCTCCGGACATATCCATTAAAGAATATTAGATCTGTATCAAGCGTAGTATACTAATGTATTGTGCATATCGGCCCAGTATCGGATAATCACGTGCTAGGGCTGGGGCTGGATAAGTGTCTGCCCCGTCCGAAACACATATCGGATGTCTGGTAACTAGTCTATATAATCGGATATTCATGACCTGGTCATAATATCACGATTGGATGCGCATCACTTAAGAGCACTAATACCGTATCCTGCGTGACATCATCTCCATTATGACTGGAGTGACACTTCCGTCTTGACATCACATCCAATACTACGATTCCTGATAAACCCAGAAGAGGTGAACACAGAACCAGTTAAGATCCCCCACCACCAAAACCAAAGTTTACCGATTGTCGTAAGTATTAGCGATGTAAGTCTCAGGTTAAGACTATACACACCTACCTTGATTTCGGCCTCCCATAGACACCTAGTCATAATACCAATGGGATTCCGAAGGGTCTATCCAGAGCGAAGCTGTTTCCCGTACCATCGGTGAAACACGACCTCCTATCGCACTTGCACAAGTATCCAATACTTATATATGAGAACTATGCCGTTGTGCCTCACAACGCACACAAGTGCAATACTAGCCTATTCCGCATTATCGATGTCCAGTCTCGATAATACTACGGCTAGGGATATTTAATGATTAATCCTTTGTGGACTGATACTGTCTCATATCATCTCAATCCAGGAACTAATCATAGGGACCTCTCTTCATTTATATATCTATGGTGATCTAATCACAATGATGAGAGTGCAATTTCCTTGTCACATAGTTAATTTGCTACAACAACACAATGATCTGTGCAAATAGTGACGCTATGGTCATTTTGTCCAACAATCCCCACTTGGCACATAGCCAGTCACTCGAGTTTCTAACACCCGAACTATGTACAATTCGCTCAAATTGCTGAGGAAAGGTTTTCGTCAGCGGATTTGCTTAATTATCGTCTGACGAGATTTACACGATCATCACATCGCCACGAGTATGTGTTAGACATTGTGTCCCATAGCGTCACTGTTTATTAACTATGTGTTTTACCGATGGTACGGAAAACAGCTTCGCTCTGGATAGACCCCGCGGAATCCCATTGGTAGTATGTCTAGGTGTCTATGGGAGGCCGCATCAGGGTAGGTGTATATGGTCTTAACCTGAGACTTACATCGCTAGTACTTGCGACAATCGGTAAACTTTGGTTTTGGTGGTTGGGGACCTTAACCGGTTCTGTGTACACCTCTTCTTTTTTATCGGAATCGTAGTGTACTGGATGTGATGTCAAGATGGAAGTATCGCTTCAGACATATGGAGGTGATGATCACGCAGGACACAGAATTAGTACTCTATAAAAGGTTGCAACCGTCGGGACAATATGACTAGGTCAGGATTGTCCGATTTAAAGAGACTAGTTGCTTGATGTCCGATATATGTTTCGTACGAGGCAGACACATCTCCAGCCCCAGGCCTAGCGGTGATCATCCGATACTGGATCGATGTACGCAATACTACGGTATACTACGCTTGATATAGATCTTATATTCCTATAAGAATATTTCTGGAGAATTGGGTAGGCATGGCGCTTTGCTAGAAGCCAACCTTGTCTTGTGAATCGGTAAGAACGTAGTACGAGGTACGTGCGTGTTCGGATTATCCGACGACCGTATTTACTGCCAACATATCCGGAGATCTCTTGGGTCGCTTCCTGAAGATTCACCTATGATATTGATTCGAACTTAATTAATCTTGGATTAATTGCGGAGAAACTTTATCTCGGATAAAGTGCTTATTTAGATAGAGAGAACGATTAATTTGGAATTAATCAGTAAAATTATTATATTCGATATAATAATTGAAATTCGATTTCGACGCAAAATTAAAATTAGATTTTAATTCGGGCATACGAGTTGATTTAGAATTATTCGTTAGCGACGTAAATAATAATTTCGCTAGGCGCGATTATTTATTTAAATTCGATTTAATTAACGTCGCGACGCAAGTTCGGTATTTCGGAAATATCGAACCCGAACGCGTGAGTGGACGTGGGCCCACTTTCATTTGGAAACGTGTGGGGCCCACTTGACACATGTCATATATGTATTATTTTATTGATATGCATTGCATGGTGATAGTGTGTAATACACTCTAATGTTATGCATGGAATTTGAGTGTTTGACACTCTAAGCCTTTGCATGGCTTGTGTCATAGATTTATTATTATTTAATAAATATTATGCATAAATATAAATTGATTTTTGGTATCAAAAATCAATCAGAACAAAAGAAAATTCTCTCTTCTCTCTTCATGACCGAAACTGCATGCAGTTTTGTCTTCATCTTCTTCATTTTTGGTTGCCAAAAGCTTGAAGAAAGGCTTGTTGTTTGGAACATCTCTCACATGCAGGCTAGCACTTTCAAGGGATCAAAAGAGGTGATAGGGAAACCATCATAGAGCAAGGAATACACAAAGCTTGGAGCTTCCTACTTCTTGTCTTCCTTGGCCGAATCATCCCAACCTTGGAGCTTCCATTTGGTTTGATTTTTCTTCATCACAAAGCTTGGTAAGTATGATTCCGCCATACTTCATCTTTTATATATATTCTTTGTTGTATTTCATGTATGCTTAATCTTTCCTTGGGACATATTATAGAAACCACAGTATGATCCGAACGAATCAGATGATATAGAAGTATATATCTAGATCGTTGATGAGACCTTTAATTCTTTAGCCTGTGCTGACGCCTAGCTCAGCTGCTAACAGAATATATCTAATCTAATTAGATTTATATCGATCAAATGG
>SKCR01011277.1:0-13334 GCA_019454045.1 Zanthoxylum bungeanum | reverse complement strand
ATTTTGTACAATAATACAATATCATTTACAAACAGTGACGCTATGGGGACATAATGTCTAACAGGGCCCATTAGGCCCAATTAAATAATTAAGGTCCATTAAGTCATAATTGACCTTTGGATTCGGTTTTGGCCTAATTGGATCCAACCAATTTTGCTAAAACCCAACTTTGTTACAACAAAGCCCAAAAGCCCAATTACAACCTAACAAGCCCATTTCCAAAATCAAGCCCAAATTAATTAACTTATAAAATTCCAAATTTCACAATTAATTAACCTTAGTGTAATACATAATCAATTACCCAATTAACATTTCTAAAACAACAATTAGCCTAATTAATCATGCACTTTAACAACCAAATAGTGTCCAACACAATTCAATTAAAATCAAACCCAATTAACATGCTATCAAGTCTCGGCAATTAGGGGTTTTTCAATTCGATTCGGTTTCAATCCAATTGAGTCCACAATCTTAATTTCCCAAATCAATTCAATTCATCCAATGAATCAAACAACAAAATCACAATGAATTTCATGTCCTTAAAGATACGGCCAAGCCACTTTAAAAGGGAAAAATGTTCCAAATCAAAATTCAATCCAATTGAACTTCAAAACAACATTAACCAATTGTTTTAAGTCATCTAATGATCAAACAAAACAAAATACCAAGACATTAGGGTTATGCAATTTTCGGCCAAGCCTTCAATTTGGGGAAAATTGAATCCAATCCAATTTCATGAAATTGATCACACACAATCTCAATTAAACATGTTCTAAGCATACTTAAACATCCAATTCAATTAAAACAAGCTCAAACACATTTTACCCAATTTCAAGTTTCATGTTCAACCTAAAGAATTGGGGAAAATTGATCTAATCCAATTTTCTTGAAATTGATCATGCACAACTTCAATTCAATCTCATTCAAGCATACTTCATCAAACAATTCAACCAAATCATGCCTAAATCGAGTTTACCCAATTAAAGTTTTGACCAACATTAAGCAAATTGGGGAAAATCAATCCAATCAATTTTTTGCCAAATTGATTACATATAACTCAAATTAGATCATATACAAACATTCTTACACAATCAATTTGTCAGAATCAAGCTAAAATCAAAAAGCCCCAAATTTGCTCAAGAACCCTAATTCGGTTTTCATGCATCAAAAGCTCAAGATACCATTGAAAGTTTCAATCAAAGTCCCAAGGATCACAAAACATGCATAAAAAACCACATATTGAACACATCAAAGGAGGTGCAGAATATACTCACATTGAATTCGGTTTTGATGAATGAAGACAAGGTGCGATTTTGTCTCCCTCCAAGCTCGGCAATGGCTTCTGTGAACTGCTGTGGATGCACGGTGGGGGCTGGTTCGGCTTCCTCCATGTTCGGCCATTGATGAGATCCATTGAAGCTCCAAGCTTCAAGCTTCCAAGCTCATGAAGACACTTCCCTATCACCTATGTATTACTCAAAGTGTGCTAGCACTTGTTCATCTACTTTGATTTCTCTTCTTCATTCGGTCAAACCCAGATTTTTGAAGAACAAGAATCGGTTTCCAAAACCGTGAGGGAGAAGAAGAGAAAAGAGAGGGAGAGGAAGAGTTGTCGTGAATGGGAGAGAGAAAAGTAAAGTGAAAATAAAAATTGTAAAAGGTTTTTATATTTCTAAAATAAAGAAAACCATTTTCCAATTCTTATTTTTTACTTTTTCATTAAATACAAAAGTCAAAAAATTAAAAAGCAAGAGTTGCTTTTTCAATTTCTACTTTTCCTTTAAGTCACATCACATCACTTTAAAAAAGTGACATGTTGTCAAGTCACATCACTCAAAGTGACAATTGATTTGACAATTGACGCGACTAACGATTTGACGCTTGATGTGACTTGCGTGCCACGCTCGAATTCGAAATGCGAATGTCCTCGCAATCACTCTCGGGCTCGGGTTCGCTAATTCCAAATTAACAAATTTTCCGTCGCGTCGTAATTAAATGATTACGCCTAGCGAAATCACTTCATGTCGCTAACGAATTAATTCTAAATTAATTCGTTCGCCCGAATTAAAATCTAATTTTAATTCCGCGTCAAAATCCAATTTCGATTAATATATCGAATATATTAATTTTGCCGATTAATTCCAAATTAATCGTTCTCTCTCTTTAACGATATTTTATCCGAGATAAAATATCTCCATAATTAATCCCAGATTAATTTTCTCTCTCATCGAATTAATCCCAGATTAATTCTATCCCTCTCTTCTAATTAATCCCAGATTAATCAAAGTGCGAGTAATACGTCATCGGTGAATCTTCGGGAACCGACCCATGAGATCTCCGGATATGTTGGCAGTAAATACGATCGTCGGACTGTCCGAACACGTAAGTACCTCGTACTACGTTTATATCGATTTACAAGACAAGGTTAGCCTCTAGCAAAACGCCATGCTACCCAATTCTCCAGAAATATTCTTACAGGAATATATAGATCTGTATCAAGCGTAGTATACCGTAGTATTGTGTATATCGGCCGAGTATCGGATAATCACGTGCTAGGGCTGGGGCTGGATAAGTGTCTGCCCCGTCCGAAGCACATGTCGGATGTGTGGTAACATAGTCTCTATAATCGGATATACATCACCTGGTCACAATATCCCGATTGGTTGCGCAACACTCAAGAGCACTAGTACCGTATCCTGCGTGACATCAACTCCAATATGACTGAAGTGACACTTCCGTCTCGACATCACACCCAATACACTACGACTCTCTGATAAACCAGAAGCGGTGTACACAGAACCGTTTAAAGCCCTGTACCACTAAGACCAAAGTCTACCGATTATCGCAAGTATTAGCGATGCAAGTCTCAGGTTAAGACTATACACACCTACCTCGATTTCGGCCTCCCATAGACACATAGTCATAATACCAATGGGATTCCGAGGGGTCTATCCAGAGCGAAGCTGTTTCCCGTACCATCGGTGAAACACAACCTCCTATCGTACTTGCATAAGTATCCAATACTTATATATATGAGAACTATGCCGTTGTGCCCTCACAACGCGCACAAGTGCAATACTAGCCTATTCCGCATTATCGATGTCCAGTCTCGATAATACTTCGGCTATGGATATTTAATGATTAATCCTTCGGGGATTGATACTGTCTCATATCATCTCAATCCAGGAACTAATCATATGGACCTCTCTTCATTTATACATCTATGGTGATCTAATCACAAATGATGAGAGTGCAATTTCCTTGTCACATAGTTAATTTGTACAGCAACACCGTGATCTGTACAAATAGTGACGCTATGGGTCATATTATCCAACATATTGTACACTATCACCATGCAATGCATCATCAATAAAATAATACATATAATGACATGTGTCATGTGGGCCCCACACGTTTCCAAATGAAAGTGGGCCCACGTGCCTCACGCGTTCGGGTTCGATATTTCCGAAATACCGAACTTACGTCGCGACGTTAATTAAATCGAATTTAAATAAATAATCACGCCTAGCGAAATTATTGTTTACGTCGCTAACGAATTAATTCTAAATTAACTCGTATGCCCGAATTAAAATCTAATTTTAATTTCGCGTCGAAATCGAATTTCGATTATTATATCGAATATAATAATTTCATCGATTAATTCCAAATTAATCGCTCTCTCTCTAAAAAGGCACTTTATCCGAGATAAAGTTTCTCCGCAATTAATCAAGATTAATTAAGTCCGAATCAAATATCATAGGTGAATCTTCGGGAAGCGACCCAAGATCTCCGGATATGTTGGCAGTAAATACGGTCGTCGGATAATTCGAACACGCACGTACCTCGTACTACGTTCTTACCGATTCACAAGAAGGTTGGCTTCTAGCAAAGCGCCATGCCTACCCAATTCTCCAGAAATATTCTTATAGGAATAGAAGATCTATATCAAGCGTAGTATACCGTAGTATTGCGTACATCGATCCAGTATCGGATGATCACATGCTAGGCCTGGGGCTGGAGATGTGTCTGCCCCGTACCAAACATATATCGGACATCAGCAACTAGTCTCTTTAAATCGGACAATCCTGACCTATTCATATTGTCCCGACGGTTGCAACCTTTTATAGAGTACTAGTTATGTGTCCTGCGTGATCATCACCTCCATATGTCTGAAGCGATACTTCCATCTTGACATCACATCCAGTACACTACGATTCTCGATAACCCAGAAGAGGTGTACACAGAACCGGTTAAGGTCCCCAACCACCAAAACCAAAGTTTACCGATTGTCGCAAGTACTAGCGATGTAAGTCTCAGGTTAGACAATATACACCTACCCTGATGCGGCCTCCCATAGACACCTAGACATACTACCAATGGGATTCCGCGGGGTCTATCCAGAGCGAAGCTGTTTTCCGTACCATCGGTAAAACACAACCTCCTATCGCACTTGCATAAGTATCCAATACTTAAATATATGAGAACTATGCCGTTGTGCCCTCACAACGTGCACAAGCGCAATACTAGTCTATTCCGCATTATCGATGTCCGATCTCGATAATACTCCGACTAGGGATATTTAATGATTAAACTTTTATGGATTGATACTGTCTCATATCATCTCAATCCAGTACTAATCATATGGACTTTCGCCATTTAAATCAAAGTAATAATATTACAAAACGGCAAAAGGCAATTTCATTATCACATAGTTAATTTTGTTCAATAATACAATATCATTTACAAACAGTGACGCTATGGGACACAATGTCTAACAATTACTAACTTCTCTGGATTTTCCCAAGTTGCTGCAAGTATAGCTAATGTGTCTGCCATCTGATTCTCTTCTCGCGGCAAGTGCTGAAACTTACAATCGGGGACAGCCTATGCCAACTTTCTGAGGTGAAAAAGGTAAGGTTTCATCCGTTCTTCCTTCAATTCCCATTCTCCCTGCATCTGTCAGACTACCAACATCGAATCTCCGTAGACCTCCACGCTCTCAACCTTCAAGGCTATCAGTGTAGTCAATCTAAAAGTACATGATTCGTACTTGGCCATGTTGTTATTTACTTCGAACGTCAACCTTTTGGCCATAGGCAAGGTTTCTCCTTCGGCGGTCACTATCACGATCCCAATTCCGGTTCCTTTGCAGTTCACTGCTCCGTCGAAATACATTTTCCATCCTTGAACTATTATTGCCTGGATCTCTTTATCTGGGAATTCAAACTTTTATTGATCCCCTTCAATAGGTTGCAATGCCAGGAACTCTGCTACGGCTCGCCCTTTGATTACTTTGGAAGTGAGGTACTCAACTTCAAACTCTGTCAGCAACACTAACCATCTGCCCAGCTTCCCCACTAGTGAATTTTTTGGATGCCCAAAACACTGCCAAACTAATCTTCTATACTTCTTGATAGCGGGCTTCGTATGGAAGCATCTTCTTACCGAGATAGTAGACCGCATGCTCTACTCCCGTCTCATCTGCCTATACCATCATTGCCCCCAATGCTTCTGATTCTACGGCTAAATACAATACTAAGGGTTTGCCCGGTCTCAGAGGTTTCAATACATGAGGCTTTACCAAGTATTCTCTGATCTTGTTGAAGGCTGCTTGACATTGCTCATTCCATTTCACTGGTTGGTCTTTTCTCAGCAGTTTGAAGATAGGCTCACATACTGACGTCAACTTGGCGATGAACTGACTGATGTACTGAATTTTCCCGAGGAATGCTCTAACTTCTTTCTTAGTATTTGGTGCGGGCATCTTGGTGATTGCTTTGATCTTCTCAGAGTCTACCTCTATTCCTCCATTTCCTACTGTATATCCCAGCAATTTTCCCGATGTTACCCCAAACACACATTTCTTAGGATTCAGCCGCAAGTTGTATTTGTTAACTCTCTGAAGGAACTTCTCTAGTGCTTCCATATGCCCGATTCTTGTCTCTGATTTCACCATCATGTCATCCACATATACTTCAATCTTTTTGTGCATCAAATCATGGAATAATGTAGTGGCCATCCGCTGATAAGTAGCTCCTGCATTCTTGAGCCCAAACGGCATTACCTTGTAACAATATGTGCCCCACTCGGTGACAAAGGCAGTCTTGTGCTTGTCTTCTTTATCCATAAAAACCTAATTGTATCCTGAAAACCCGTCTGCAAATGAATACATGGCAGATAAAACTGCACTATCAACTAGTACGTCTATATGAGGTAAAGGGAAATCATCTTTCGGGCAAGCCTTGTTAAGATCTCTGTAGTCCACACACTTTCTGACCTTCCCGTCTTTCGGCACAATATTTTCCAACCACTAAGGATACTTCATTACTTCTAGGAATCGCACATCTATCTATTTCTTGACTTCTTCTCTGACCTTCTCGGCCCACTCAGGCCTCATCCGTCGAAGTTTTTGTTTCACTGGCTTCATATTTGGATAAGTTGGTATTGTATGATGGGCAATGCTTCTGTCTACTCCAGGCATGATAGGACCAAGCAAATACTTTGGCATATTGGGCTAATATTTCTTCTAATTTCTCCCTCTCTTCAGAGGTTACCTTACTTGCAATTAGAATTTCCTTGGGGCTCTAAGGTGTACCAAGGTTAAATGCATTTGTTTTGGTGGAGCTGATATCAAATATACTCAAGTCGTGCAAATTGAAAGGAAGAGACTCGGGCAAGTAAGCGAAATGATTGTCTTTATTGCTAGCAAATACGGGAATACATTCAAATAAATCAGAGAGATAAACATCTTCATCCTCCACAGATGATTCATCTCCCACAGCTGGGTCTTCCTCGGCTTCCTCTTTTTCCTCGAGGGTCAGGCTCTCCAATATCATCAGCTCTTCTTCCCATTTCTCTTCTTCCTTCTTCGCAATTTCTAATGCCAGTGACTTCTCACCCAACACATCCTGAAAGATCTCAAACTCGGGCACCACGATCTCATTGACTTCTACCGGTTTAGGTTCTCCCTGATATCTCGTTGCCTTCACAAAGCATTCCATCAGCTTCAACCCTTTCTTCTTGGCCTTCAGCTTATCCTCATCAGACTTGTACCTCAGTCCTCTCCGAGTGGTATGCCCTTTAAAGTTTGGCAATGCTGAACCTTTACCCGGCTCGAACTTCATCTTCTCCATGATCCTAGCCACCTTAGGATCCACCCACTCCTCAAAGGTTGCCGACACTTGGAACCTTGTGAAAGGTTGTATTTCCAAAGGCGGCCACAACATTGTCCACCTCAGCTCGGATGGTGACAATCTCTCCCTCGTACGGAAACTTAATAACCTGATGCAGAGTGGAGGGCACGCCCCCAAGCTTGTGGAACCACGGCCTTCCCAATAACAAAGCAAAAGTAGCCAGGGATCCAGCACTGTGAACTCAACCTCATCCTCAATCGGTCCCACATTAACTATTGCAGCGAAAGTGCCCTCAACTCCTCGCTTACTACCATCATAACTTTGATAGTCATATTGGAGGGACTTAGATCTGTCGTCTTTATACCCAACCTTGCTAAAATATTCAATGGACAAACGTTTATAGATAATCCATCATCTATCATCACCCAAGATGTCTTCTTGCCCCTCACTTCAGCTCTGATGAATAAAGGTCTATTATGGTTCCTGCCCTCATCCGGGAGTTCCTCCTCAGAAAAGGTTATTATCTGCAAAGCTTCCTTTCGCACTGATCCGACAAACATCGCGGGGTTGGCATCCTCCGGCACTACTATCTTGCTCAAGGCCTCAACCATGGCCCGCATGTGCTCCTAAGATGCACACAACAACTCCTAGATGCTCACTTGTGCTCGGATCTTCCTCAACTGACGCAGCACTGCATCCCCCTCAGTATTCTCCATATTTTCAGACACTTCTCTGCCTTTTGTTAATACTTCCTTGCCCTTTTCTGCAGTATCACTATAAAAACGCCCACTTCAGGTCATCCCTTTCACCTTCTTTTCATCACTACTCGAGAAGTCCTCCCAGAAATTCTTCTTCTGCTCTATTTCATCCTCACTGTTGTTGGAGTTTAATCAAGTCCACAAGATCACAAACAATGCATAAAAATCACATATGAACACATCAAAGGAGGTGGCGGAATCAACTCACATTGAATTTCGGTTTGATGTTTGAAGAACAAGGTGCGATTTTGGCTCCCTCCAAGTCACGGCAATGGCTTCTGGAACTGCAGTGGACGCTCGGTTTGGACTGGTTTGGACTCCACCATTTTCGGCCATGTGAGACTCCATTGAAGCTCAAAGCTTCAAGCTTCCTTGCTCAAAGAAGAAGCTTCCCTATCACCTATGTATGCTCAAGGTGTGCTACACTTGATTTTTGCCACAAAAATCATTATCTTGCTTCTCCATTTTCGGCAGAAAACAGAACAAGAAGAGAAGAAAAATGGTCCAAGACCGAGAGAGAAGATAGAAGGTTTTTTTGGCTCCATTTTTGTGTGAAACCGTGAAGCCAAAAGAAAGTGAGAGAGTGTCATATGAATCTAGTCTCAAAATTAGGCCAAAAACGTAACAAGCAAGAGTCCGTGAATGGCACAAAGATTTTGCAAAAACTTTACTACACATGGTCCAAGAGAGAGAAAATGATTTATATATATATATATATATCTTTATTCCATTTACCAAGTAAATGAATAAAATATATGTACACAAGTCCTATCAACTTTCAAACAATCACCTTTCTATATTCACATCATGTCACTTTAATAAAGTGACAACATGTCATATCACATCACTCAAAGTGACAATTGATTTGACGCATGATGTGACAAACGATTTGACGCTTGATGTGACTCGCGTGCCGCGCTCGAATTCGAAATGCGAATGCGCTCGCAATCACTCTCGGGCTCGGGTTCGCTAATTCCAAATTAACGAATTTTCCGTCGCGTCGTAATTAAGTGATTACGCCTAGCGAATTCACTATTCACGTCGCTAACGAATTAATTCTAAATTAATTCGCTCGCCCGAATTAAAATCTAATTTTAATTCCGCGTCGAAATCCAATTTCTAATAATATATCGAATATTTATTTTATCGATTAATTCCAAATTAATCGTTCTCTCTCTTTAATAATATTTTATCTCAGATAAAATATCTCCGCAATTAATCCCAGATTAATTTTCTCTCTCATCGAATCAATCCCAGATTAATTCTATCTCTCTCTTCTATTAATCCCAGATTAATCAAAGTGCGAGTCATACGTCATCGGTGAATCTTCAGGAAGCGACCCATGAGATCTCCGGATATGTTGGCAGTAAATACGATCGTCGGACTGTCCGAACAGTAAGTACCTCGTACTACGTTTATATCGATTTACAAGACAAGGTTGGCTTCTAGCAAAGCGCCATGCCTACCCAATTCTCCAGAAATATTCTTACAGGAATATATAGATCTGTATCAAGCGTAGTATACCGTAGTATTGTGTATATTGGCCCAGTATCGGATAATCACGTGCTAGGGCTGGGGCTGGATAAGTGTCTGCCCCGTCCGAAACACATGTCGGATGTCTGGTAACATAGTCTCTATAATCGGATATACATGACCTGGTCACAATATCCCGATTGGTTGCGCAACACTCAGAGCACTAGTACCGTATCCTGCGTGACATCATCTCCAAATGACTGAAGTGACACTTCCATCTTGACATCACACCCAATACACTACGACTCTCTGATAAACCCAGAAGTGGTGTACACAGAACCGGTTAAAGCCCCCTACCACCAAGACCAAAGTTTATCGATTATCGTAAGTATTAGCGATGCAAGTCTCAGGTTAAGACTATACACACCTACCTCGATTTCGGCCTCCCATAGACACATAGTCATAATACCAATGGGATTCCGAGGGGTCTATCCAGAGCGAAGCTGTTTCCCGTACCATCGGTGAAACACGACCTCCTATCGCACTTGCATAAGTATCCAATACTTATATATATGAGAACTATGCCGTTGTGCCCTCACAAACGCGCACAAGTGCAATACTAGCCTATTCCGCATTATCGATGTCCAGTCTCGATAATACTACGGCTAGGGATATTTAATGATTAAACCTTCGGGGACTGATACTGTCTCATATCATCTCAGTCCAGGTACTAATCATAGGGACCTCTCTTCATTTATATATCTATGGTGATCTAATCACAAATGATGAGAGTGCAATTTCCTTGTCACATAGTTAATTTGCACAACAACACAATGATCTGTGCAAATAGTGACGCTATGGGTATTATCCAACAATCTCCCACTTGGCACATAGCCAGTCACTCGAGTGTCTAACACCCGAACTATGTACAATTCGCTCAAATTGCTGAGGAAAGGTTTTCGTCAGCGGATTTGCTTAATTATCGTCTGACGCGATTTACACGATCATCACATCGCCACGATGTATGATCCGAACGAATCAGATGATATAGAAGTATATATCTGGATCGTCGATGAGACCTTTAATTCTTTAGCCTGTGCTGACGCCTAGCTCAGCTGCTAACAGAATTATATCTAATCTAATTAGATTTATTATCGATCCAAATGGCTTCTATTGCTGCCTCAGCTGCAGCAATAATCCGCATTTGTTGTTAATTCGGCAACAGTTATCTTGCTCGGAAGATTTCCAGCTCACTGTCCCAGTGTTCAAATTTTATAGTACCGCAGTATTTACCGGTTTGGAAACTTGCAGCAGTGATCCCAGTCACTTCAAGTTCTCCATCTCCATAGTTTAAGATAGCATCTTTAGTTCTCTCAGATACTAACAGATGTTCTTAATCTTCAATCCAGTGACTATCACTTGGATTGACCCGATTGTGACTCCATATGCTCAAAGCGTATGAGACATCAATACAAGTACATTTTAAATGTACAATTTCCAGAGAGTGTTACCAACTCCAAATCTAGCCCAGTAGATCTTTATTCCTTGAATAAAGGTTGTTACTCCCCAGAATTCTACGGAGAATTTCTTATGAAAGCCAAGCTTTCACCGATTGTTTTATGGGAATTTCATTGTCAGTGCCCTCTCCCACTAACCTCCTTATATACACAAGAATTATTTCGTTTTGAGTCAAATCATAAACTATTATGATTATTTCAAAACGTCAGTTCCAAGACCCTATGCTTGCTTCAATCCAAACATGGATTGAATAACCGGTAAACCTTGTTTGTCGGTTATACAAAATCGTCAGGATGTTGAAAGCATCCTCCAAAAGGTTTCCTTTTCAGGAAAGCGATTTTGATCTGCAACTGACACATTTTATAAATGAAATATGCAGTTATCAACAAGCATCTTCAAAATGGATTTACCATGGCAACAGGTAAAAGGTTGAACCGTTATTAACACAATGTTGATAACGATACCTTTCCGTCAAAAGCCCAGCTTTGTACGTTGGTATGTTGCCTTCCATGTATGTCTTCCTTGAAGACGTTTAATGTACCATAGGCACAATGCCTCGTGGTACAACAACTAGTATCCAAAATAGTTGTTAAACATGGAATCCATTTTCGATTCATGGCACTTTGCCATAATAGGGAGTCGATACCTTGTATCACTACCTCATACGTAATCAGTTGGTGTACCTTAAAAGATTGACATCTTTATGAGGTGAGATCAGACCCATACCCAGGTTGTTTTCTGACTCTCCTGATCTACGCGATTTCTTGTGTATTTGAAGATTAATGGTATAGATTCATCATTGATGAACTATTTGTGTTCCATTACGACTTGTGCCTAAACAGTATTACTTCGATTTTCATCGAGTATCACTATCCTCCCACTGACCACTGCATATCGGTATTCCTCTCAGGAAAACCGCATGGTGAGCAACAATCACATTGTTCTCATGTGGGATTTATAAGTACTATACTTATGGTTTCCCTTAGGATAACCTATATTGGCACTAATCCAATTTGGGTTCTTAGTTTGGTATCATCCAAACTTTATGCCTGGCATACCCAAATTATCAGGAATGAGAAACCTCGTTTCTTTCCTGTTCATATCCTATATGATATCTGTCAAACAGATTTACATGGAACCTTATTCTAAATAAGTTTTGCACTGTTAATACATATCCTGTTGAAGGAAACAGTAGCTCAGAGCGACTCGCGAAAAACCTAATCATGTCCAACAAAACTTGGTTTTTGGTTCGGACACACCGTCTAACTGACGTGTCTCGGGAGGAGTCCTCATATGAAAGACTACCGTACTCTTTCATGTACGTTAAACTTACTGCTTAAGTATTTACCAATACGGTCTTACCGAGCGGCAATAATACAGCCGATCTGTTTGTATACTTCGTGTCGAAACTCAAAGTTTCGTATTTGTGTTCTTCAAAAGAAACACATAACCATAACGTGATGCCACATCCGTTAAGGTCACAAAATATTCATGTACACATCTAGCCAAGCTAGATATGGGCCCACTTACTTCACCATGAATAGGGTTTACAGATCGGTGGCCTTACACTATTACCTAGTAAATAGTATTTTAGGTACTTTACCTAGTAAACTAGATTCGTAGACCTTATTTGAATAGTCAAATCAGTCCTAGTACCCACTCTTCAAAGTGTGGATATACGAGTCTTGTTTAATTGTGTCCCAGACAACAATGCCACAAATAAGTCTCTATTGATCAAATCAATTTGAGCTATTTATTTGTCATTTTATATGTTTGAGATTTTATTTATATTCAAAATATAAATTCTGTTATTTACATCTAATGTTTTATCTCAGTATCATCTTTATATAATAAACACTTAGTGTTCTAGAATATAAAGGTTTTATCCGCAACGGATTAAACACTGATAAAGAGATAATGTCTCTAGTCAAACTAGTTACTAATAACAGTTCCTAATTCAAGTACATACCCTAAGGGTAGTTCCTAAACTTAGGTATCTACGGTCGAAACAGCGACTTTCGTCCCGTTTCCGATTCGCAGAGTAATCTCAGCTTGAAGTCAGTATCCTGCTCAAAGCAGATTCTGAACATCAATACATATATATTATGTACCACACTAAGTATTTAAAATCTAATTTCAATACTAGCTGTGAACATAACTAAGACAAATATTTTATTTTTTTTTTAAAGTTAGAGCCTCGCCCTTTCTTTAATTCCTTCGTGTCTTCCATATCCAAACGGTAGTCACTTTGGGATATGTCAATTATCCTTTTCAACATTTTAGGAACCTTAGGCCAAGCCTTGGGTTTTGGAATATCGAAACGATGTGCACCTCGTGCAACATGCCCAATTGCAAACTTTGACTTTTCTCCACTAGAATAGTCAATTAATTCTCCAAGAATTATAATTGCAATTTTAATACTTTAAATCTAAAATAGATTTATTACAAGTAT
>SKCR01011276.1:0-13333 GCA_019454045.1 Zanthoxylum bungeanum | reverse complement strand
AGCGATGGCTGAATAAGGAATGAAATCTTGAGACACATCCTAATGAATTTATACTAAGCGAGTGGCGTATTGCGTACACAATTCCGTTGCCTTAATTATTGCTTTGATTCGCTTTTCTATTGTAATTATCTTGATTTTCGTAGACAGGATCCATACTTTTTGACCTTTCACGATCTCTTTTGTTGTTTAGCTAACAATCGTCATTTGGAAGATATTAGTGCTATTATTACTCACCCTTTTTCAGGTACTATAAATTCAGCCCGTCATTGCACTTTTGAAGGCATCCTGATTTGAAAAAGAAATACAAAAAAAAAATATGGAAGCCACTTCAAGAAGACGAGTTGAAAACATCTGCGTGTTTTGCGGTAGTAGTGTTGGTACTAAGCCACAATACATAGAAGCAGCACATGAATTGGGTCGAGTCTTAGCAGCAAGGAATATGCACTTAATATATGGCGGAGGCAATCTTGGATTAATGGGGATCGTTTCAAAGGCTGTACAGGAAGGAGGCAGTCACGTTTTAGGAATCATCCCAAAACCCTTGGCAGAGGCAAATCTTATTGGATCATCAAACGGAGAGGAACTGATCGTGCCAGGTATGTCTGAACGATTGGTAGAAATGATTAACCGTGTTGATGCTTTTATCGCTTTGCCAGGTGGCTTGGGTACACTGGAGGAAATTTTTATAGTTATATCTTGGGCGAACCTAAACATACACCAGAAACCGCTTGGACTGCTCAACGTTGATGGATTTTATGATTTTCTTTGTGTGTTTCTTGATGATGCTCGGAGAAATGGGTTCGTGTCAAAACCTATGAAAGAACTCCTCTTTACTGCCAGAACTGCTCCGGATCTAATAGACCAACTTATAGCCTATGAACCGAAAGTTGACCCTATCATTTCAAAAATAAAATGGTCTGAGGACGATCGTGGTAAGAGGCGTAGAGTTAATCTGGATCTTAACCTTTATTTCCTATAGATTTCAGTTAACCAGGTACGACCTTCTTAACTCTCCTTTTACTGTTTAAGACATTGGGGACAATGTCTCATTTAGGTTTGGGGGAGGGATTTAGTTGATTAGTACCTTGTTTTTAGTTTGTATGTTGTTTTTATTTTTAGTCCAAAATTTTTCGAAAAATACAAAAAAAATTGAAAAATTTTCAAAAAAAATTACAAAAATATTTTGCATTTTTAAGTTTTCATTTTAACTAAAAGGGTGAAATTAGTAAGAGATAGCCGAGTAAGGAGTATCCACTCCTGAGACGTATCTCAAACCTATTTCGAAACAAGTTAATTTTTGTTTATTTCCTTTTGAATTATTTAATTTGTAAATTCTCCATAAAATTGACTAAAATGAATCTTCATATGCTCAGTTGACAGATATTATCAACATACATGGTAACATACAGACATGAACTAAAATTGAAAAGTTTGTAATATTCAGTGCTCTAGTTTAATTGGAAGAAGCATCTTAAAAAAGCAATGGAGTAAAAAAAAAAAAAAAAAAAAAAAAAAAACGTCCGAGATCCGAGTTATTAAGTCTGTAAGGGTGTTTTAACACCTAGTGCCCTAAAACCAACTGGTTTGGGAGTCACTGGCCCAACACTCGCTACATGGATCAAAGATGCTGCAAAAATATATTTATATCTGAAGTCTGGGTAATTAAGTCCGTAGGGGTGTCTTAACACCTGGTGCCCTAAAACCAACTGGTTTGGGAGCCACCGACCCAAAGCTCGCTACATAGATGGAAGATATTGTATATAAATAAAAAATAGTGAAAAATCAAAGAAAAAAATCAGAAAAATCAGAAATATTATTCTATTGCTCCAAAAAGATGTGAAATCTGATAGAACTTTAGGACAAAAATATTACTCTCTTATCAACTGCACTTATGACTGTTGTGGGCAAAAATGAGTTGTTTAATATTTTGTTGGCTGTGTATATGAAGAATGGTAAAAATAATCGGAGAATTTACTTATTCGGTAATTTAGAATAAAACAAAACAACTAGTAACTTGGAGTAGAAGTTTCACCTGATTAGTCACTAACATCTTTATTCTCTTTTCGCTTGTCTTTTTGCTTTTGTGTGCATTAGTTTTACTACCTTTTTACTTTGTAAAATGTTTGTGGGTATCATTGCTGTAAACCCTCACGAGACTACAACTCGTCCACTAGGGACACCTAGGGGTTTAAAGGCTGTTGCATATGCTAAATGCAACCGTGATCCCTACGAAAGTGGCTTAGTTTAATTTTAATTTTATTTTGTTGTTTTGCTCGAGGACTAGCAAAATGTTAGGTTTGGGGGTGTGATGAGCGGAAAATATATCAATATTTACCGCCCCTTTTACTTAATATTTGTTTAGTTTCTCGGGTTTGATGAATGTTTTGATGTGTTTTAGTTTATTTTGCAGATAAAATAATATCGGGACTCAATGAAATCATTTAGGACGAAATGTGGATCAAATAAGGGCAATTATTGGACTTGATATATTAATTTTGGAGATTGGAAACTTGAAAGGGCGTTTTTGACGAAGTGCAGTTTTGGAAATTCCAGTTTTGCACATCTGTCGTATGTTGGGCATAACTTTTTACTCAGATATCGGATTGAGCAGATTCAAGTGCCAGATTAAAGAAGACTCAAAGATCTACAACTTTGAAAGAGAAAATATTTTCGAATTCTGATGATTTCATGACCGAAATTGATGAACCATCCAGAAGTGTGTGGAGTGTAATTATTAAAAGTCATTATCAATCATTTTCAAAGCAAAATATTAATTAATAATTAATAAAAATTATCAAATCAACACCAAACAAGATAAGCAATAGTGGAGCAATTATGGATTTGGTGGAGTAATTAGTGGAGAAATTAATAATGGATTGGTGGAGAATTTGATGGATGATTTGATGGTGGCAAAATTTTGCCTATAAATACCAAGCCATTTCATTTGTAAAATTCATACTTTCTTCTTTGAAATTCTTAATGAATAAATAAGAAGATGTATCTAGTTTGTTTATTTTTAGTTTTCAGTAATTAATTTTCAGTTTCGCACTTTCTTTTCTTTACTTTTCAGTTTTTACTTTCGCGATTTACTTTTACGCACAGTACTTTTCTTTCTTTAATTTTTCAGTTTTTACTTTTCAGTAATGATGAGGTAATTTCCCAAGCTAGGGTGAAAGGTAATTCTTTTACTGTTACTATTTAGATTAATCTCCCTTAAAAATAATATATTCACTATTTAAAATACTGATTATAAAGGATACCGTATTGAATTCATTTAAGGATGACTTCAGTACCGCCAGATTTATTTATTTTGGTACCGTTGGCTATTCAATTTAATGGCTGGTTAAATCTTAACAGGATACCTACTGGCTCCGCGTGTTTTGGTTTTGTCTTTCTGGCCGTGCGGGTGGTGGTTGTTGGGACTTATGAGCTTACTTCCAGATTGTTGGTATGGCAGTATCGGAGATAGGGTCATAGTTTGTCGGGTAATATTATAACAGTTATTATTTTATGGGAGATTTCTAAATAAGTAGTATAAAAGTAATTCCTTTTACCTTAGCATTTATTTTACTTTTTACTTTATGTCTTTTACTTTTCAGTATTTTTACTTTATGTCTTTTATTTTTCAGTTATTAGTCATAGTTATGTGTTGTAACTAAATAGTTATCTGGGGTTGTGATGAATTTCAATATCACCGTTTATAAGGGTTAGATTATAGTTTGGGTATTATAAAGATTTATTTATTGAGTCTTAATCTTAATGCTTTTTATTAATTGGCCATTAATAAAATTGATTAGGTAAACTTAAAATGAACTAGACATAGAGATTTTAAGTTTAAGACCTTAGACTCAATAGCCCACGATCTTCCTTGAGGATAGATAACCCTTTAATAGATTTCCTTACAGGATAGGAATATACCTGTCGGGCGAGGGTAGCCATAATTGGAACTCAATCTTAATGAATCCAGATAATGTGGTTGACATAGGAATATGGTTCAATTGGGTTACACTGGGTATTTGTGTCTGACCATCGACAGATGCTTTCGCATAATTTCGTGTTCCAGGTTAATAAATCAATGTTTTACCCATCTATATAATAATCACTTCATCTTTAAAATGGTATTGGAAGAAATCACAACCCTAGATCTTTGTGTCTTTTGTATTTTCTTTAGTATTTTCTTTTGTCTTTTTTATTTATTTATTTATTTAGTAAAGCCATTCACCAATCAAACAAACAATATCTCTCTTATCCATTTAATTAGATATTTGTAAATAAATAGATTCAACAATTAATAACAACAGTAGGAATTAAGTCCTCGTGGGATCGATATTTTTATACTACTTGAACGATACGTGCGCTTGCGTTATACGTGTGTGTTTACGCCGGTCAACCATATCTAGCTAGACTAGATGTGAACATGAATATTTCGTGACCTTGACGGATGTAGCATCGCGTTATGGTTATGTGTTTCTTTTGAAGAACACAGATCGTAAACCTTTTGAAGTTTCGACACGAAGTAGAAAAGCAGATCGGCTATAGTATTATTCCACCACGGTAAGACCGTATTGGAAAAATACTTAAGTAGTAAGTTTCAGACATACATGAAAGAGTACGGTATTCTTTCATATGAGGACTCCTCCCGAGACACGTCAGTTAGACGATGTGTCCGATCTAAAACCGAATTTTGTTGGACATGATAAGGTTTATTACGAGTCGCTCTGAGCTACTGTTTCCTTCAATAGGATATGAATTAACAGTGCAAAACTTATTTAGAATAAGGTTCCATATAAATCTGTTTGACAGATATCATATAGGATATGAACAGGAAAGAAACGGGGTTTCTCATTCCTAATAATTTGGGTATGCCAGACATAACGTTTGGATGATACCAAAGTAAGAACCCAAATTGGATAAGTGCCAATATAGGTTCCTAAGGGAAACCATAAGTATAGTACTTATAAATCTCACATGAGAACAATGTAATTGTTGCTCACCATACTGTTTTCCTGAGAGGAATACCGATATGCAGTGGTCAGTGGGAGGATAGTGATACTCGATGAAAATCGGAGTAATACTGTTCAAGGCACGAAGTCCTTAATGGAACACAAACAGTTCATCAATAATGAATCTGTACCATTAATCTTCGATACACAAGAATTGAGTAGATCGGAAAGAGTCAGAAAACAACCTAGGGTATGGGTTTCTGATCTAACCTAATAAAGATGTCAATCTTATGAAGTTATACCATCCGACTACGTTTTTGAGGAAGTGATACGAGGTATCGACTCCCTATTATGGCAAAGTGCCATGAGTCCGAAATGGATTCCATGTATAACAACTATTTTGGATACTAATGTTGTACCACAAGGCATTGTGCCTATTGGTACATTAAACGTCTTCAAGGAGACATACATGGAAGGAAACATACCAACGTACAAAGCTGGGCTTTTGACGGAAAGGTATCGTTATCAACATTGTGTTAATAACGGTTCAGCCTTTTACCTGTTGCCATGGTAAATCCATTTTGAAGATGCTTGTTGATAACTGCATATTTCACTTATGAAATGTTTCAGTTGCAGATCAAAATCGCTTTCCTGAAAAGGAAACCTTTTGGAGGATGCTTACAACATCCTGACGATTTTGTATAACCGACAAACAAGGTTTGCGGGTTATTCGATCCATGTTTGGATTGAAACAAGCATAAGGTTCTTGGAACTGACATTTTGAAATAATCATAATGGTTTATGATTTGACTCAAAACCAAATAATTCTTGTGTATATAAGGAGGTTAGTGGGAGTGCACTGACAATGAAATTCCCATAATGCAATTGATGAAAGCTTGGCTTTCATAGATATTCTCCGTAGAGTTCTGGGGAGTAACAACCTTTATTCAAGGAATAAAGATCTACTAGGATAGATTTGGAGTTGATTAACACTCTCTGGGAAATTGTACATTTAAAATGTACTTGATAGGGTGTCTCATATGCTTCGAGCATATGGAGTCACGATCAGATCAATCCAAGTGATAGTCACTGGATTGAAGATTAAGAACATCTGTTAGTATCTTAGAGAACTAAAGATGCTGTCTTAAACTATGGAGAATGAGAACTTGAAGTGACTGGGATCGCCGCTGCAAGTTTCTAAACAATTTAATACTAAGGTATTATAAAGTTTGAATAACGGGACAGTGAGTTGGAAATATTCTGAGCAAGATAACTGTTGCCGAATAAACAACAAATGCGGATTATTGCTGCAGCTGAGGCAGCAATAGAAGCCATTTGGATCGAAAATAAATCTAATTAGATTAGATATAGTTCTTTTAGCAGCTAAGCTAGGCGTCAGCACAGGCTAAGGAATTAAAGGTCTCATCGACGATCCAGATATATACTTCTATATCATCTGATTTGTTCGGATCATACATCGTGGCGATGTGATGATCGTATAAATCGCGTCAGACGATAATCAAGCAAATCCGCTGACGAAAATCTTTCCTCAGCAATTTGAGCGAACCGTACATAGTTCGGGTGTAGGACACTTGATTGACTCGCTATGTGCCAAGTGGGAGATTGTTGGACAAAATGACCCATAGCGTCACTATTTGCACAGATCATTGTGTTGTTGTAACAAATTAACTATGTGACAAGGAAATTGTACTCTCACATCATTTGTGATTAGATCACCATAAATATATATATAAATGAAGAGAGGTCCATATGATTAGTTCCTGGATTGAGATGATATGAGACAGTATCAGTCCCCAAAGGATTAATCATTAAATATCCCTAGCCGTAGTATTATCGAGACTGGACATCGATAATGCGGAATAGGCTAGTATTGCACTTGTGTGCGTTGTGAGGGCACAACGACATAGTTCTCATATATATAAGTATTGGATACTTATGCAAGTGCGATAGGAGGTCGTGTTTCACCGATGGTACGGGAAACAGCTTCGCTCTGGATAGACCCATCGGAATCCCATTGGTATTATGACTATGTGTCTATGGGAGGCCGAAATCAAGGTAGGTGTGTATAGTCTTAACCTGAGACTTACATCGCTAATACTTACGATAATCGATAAACTTTAGTCTTGGTGGTACAGGCTTTAACCGGTTCTGCGTACACCACTTCTGGGTTTATCAGAAAGTCGTAGTGTATTGGGTGTGATGTCGAGACGGATGTGTCACTTCAGTCATTATGGAGATGATGTCACGCAGGATAGGGTACTAGTGCTCTTGAGTGTTGCGCAACCAATCATGATATTGTGACCAGGTCATAACTATCCGATTATAGAGACTATGTTACCAGACATCCGATATGTGCTTCGGACGGGGCAGACACTTATCCAGCCCCAGCCCTAGCACGTGACTATCCGATACTGGACCGATATGCACAATACAATCGTATACTACGCTTGATAACAGATCTTTGATATTCTTAAATGGATATGTCCGGAGAATTGGGAAGACTTGGTGCTTTGCTAGGAGTCGACCTTGTCTCGTTAATCGGTAGAACGTAGTACTTGGTACGTACGTGATTCGGATACTCCGACGACCGTATTTACTGCCAACTTATCCGGGGATCTCATGGGTCGCTTCCCTTTAATCCACCGATGACGCACAACTCGCACTCTTGAATAATCTGGGATTATATAGAAGAGAGAGAAAATTAATCTAGGATTAATTACGGAGATATTTTATCTAGGATAAAATATCGTCTAGAGAGAGATAACGATTAATTTGGAATTAATCGGTAAATTAATATATTCGATATATTAAACGAAATTAGATTTCGACACGGAATTAAAATTAGATTTTAATTCGGGCGAACGAATTAATTTAGAATAAATTCGTTAGCGACGTGAATAATGAATTCGCTAGGCGTAATCATTTAATTACGACGCGACGGAAAAATCGTTAATTTGGAATTAACGAACCTGAGCCCGGGTGTGATTGCGAGCGCATTCGTATTTCAAATTCGAGTGCGGCGACGTAAGTCGCATCAAGCGTCAAATCAATCGGTCGCATCAAGCGTCAAATCACTTGTCACTTTGAGTGATGTGACTTGACATCATGTCACTTTAATAAAGGTGATATGAATAATGATGGACTTGACATAAAGTGTAAAAGCATTTTGGAGGGAAAAACTTTTTGGTTTTGGCTCCAATATTTATTTGATTTTATTTGATAAAGTTAAATGAAAAATTGATTATTTTATTCTTGAAAATATATAATCAATTTTGCTTTACATTTTATTAAGTTAATAACACATTTTATCTCTCATCTCTCTCATCTCTCTCACGCACAAAAATCCATTTTCTTCACTGGTTTTGAACCAGTTTGGGCGTGAACAATAGGGAAGCAAGAGTGGGTTTTCATGGTGAAAATTCAAGTGCTAGCACACTTACAAGTCTTGCGAAGGTGGTAGGGAGGTTCGACCATGAGCCGGGATCCGTCCGACGAAATTAGGAGCTCCATTTCGCAGATCAAAAACTGAAGACAGAAGGCAGTGGACTGCATGCAGTGGGCGTCCATGGCAGTGCGTTTTTTGGCTTCATTCGTCTTCGATTCGACTCAACCAACCAATGTAAGTATTCCGCTATCTTCGTTGGTGTATTCATGCATGATTTTCATGTCTTGTTTGATCTTGGGACCTAGATTAACTCCTACAGAGACACCAGGTCGTGTACATATTTTTCAATGTACGAGTTATCGGAGAGTGCCAACAACTTTTAGATCTATCCCAGTAGATCCTTATTCCTAGAATAAAGGTTACATCTCCCAAGTATTCCATGGAGAATTTTAATGAAAGTCAAGCTTTCACTGATTGTTAACATGAGAATGTTATTTCCAAGAAATAATACATCATCAATGTATAGGACATCCAATGTTAGTGCACTCCCACTAACCTTTTTATATACACAAGAATCATCTTCGTTTTGAATGAAACCATATTGTAATATGATCTCATCAAAATATTGGTTCCAAGAATACAATGCTTGCTTCAATCCATAAATGGATCGAATTAACTTGCAAACCTTGTTTGCATGTTTTGGTATGACAAAACCGTCAGGGTGTTGTAAAAAACATCTTCCAAAAGATTTCCATTAAGGAAAGCGGTTTTGATGACCATCTGCCATATTTAATTATGAAATATATAGCAATAGCAAGCATTATCCGAATGGATTTAATCATGGCAACATGTAAAAGGTTTCGTCGTAATCGACACTATGTTGATGACGATACCATTTCGCTACAAGCCTAGCTTTGTACGTTTGTATGTTGCCATCCATGTTTGTCTTCACCATGAAGACTCATTTGCTACCAATAGGCACAATGCCTTCTGGTACATCAACCAGTGTCCAAACTTGGTTGGTATACATGGAATCTATTTCAGACTACATGGCACTTTGCCATGAACCGGAGTCGATACCTTATATCGTTTCCTCATACGTAGTCCATTCGTCTTCCTCAATAAGATTGACATCTACATGAGGTGAGATCAAAAACCCATATCTCTTAGGATGTTTCATAACTCTCTCCGACCTACGTGGTTCTTGTGTATTAGAAGATTGTGGTACAGATTCATCCCTGATGAACTGTTCGTGTTCCATTAAGGGATCGGTGCCAGGAACAGTATTACTCCGATTTTCATCGAGTTATACTTTCCTCCCACTTACCACTGCATTTAGGTATTCCTCTTAGGAAAACCACATGGAGAGCAATACATATCTTTGTTCTCTTGTGAGTTGTGGAATTAGTTTCCTTAGGATAACCAGTTAGAAATGGGCACTTATCCAATTTGGGTTGTAGTTTGGTATCATCCAAACATATGCCCAACATTCCCAAATCTCCAGGAATGAGAAACCCGATTTCTTTCCTGTCCATATTTCATATGGAGTCTGTCCAACAGACTTTGACGAAACCTTATTCAAAATAAGTATTGCACTGTTTAATTCGTATCCATAGAAGGAAATTGGTAGCTCATAGCGACTCAACTTTGACCTTACCATGTCCAACAAAGTTCGGTTTTTCCGTTCGGACACATCACTCAATTGAGGTGTTCCGGGAGGAGTCCAATATGAAAGAATACCATACTCTTTCAAGTAATCTTGAAACTCATTGCTTAAGTATTCTACACCACGGTCTAACCGCAATATTTTTAATGTTGGATAATATGACCCATAGCGTCACTATTTGCACAGATCATTGTGTTGCTGTAGCAAATTAACTATGTAACAAGGAAATTGCACTCTCGTCATTTTGTGATTAGATCACCTTAGATATATAAATGAGAGAGGTCCCTATGATTAGTTCCTGGATTGAGATGATATGAGACAGTATCAGTCCACGAAGGATTAATCATTAAATATCCCTAGCCGTAGTATTATCGAGACTGGACATCGATAATGCGGAATAGGCTAGTATTGCACTTGTGCGCGTTGTGAGGGCACAACGGCATAGTTCTCATATATATAAGTATTGGATACTTGTGCAAGTGCGATAGGAGGTCGTGTTTCACCGATGGTACGGGAAACAGCTTCGCTCTGGATAGACCCTTCGGAATCCCATTGGTATTATGACTAGGTGTCTATGGGAGGCCGAAATCAAGGTAGGTGTGTATAGTCTTAACCTGAGACTTACATCGCTAATACTTACGACAATCGGTAAACTTTGGTTTTGGTGGTGGGGGATCTTAACTGGTTCTGTGTTCACCTCTTCTGGGTTTATCAGGAATCGTAGTGTATTGGATGTGATGTCAAGACGGAAGTGTCACTCCAGTCATAATGGGGGATGTCACGCAGGATACAGTATTAGTGCTCTTAAGTGATGCGCATCCAATCGTGATATTATGACCAGGTCATGAATATCCGATTATAGAGACTAGTTACCAGACATCCGATATGTGTTTCGGACGGGGCAGACACTTATCCAGCCCCATCCCTAGCACGTGATTATCCGATACTGGGCCGATATGCACAATACAATTGTATACTACGCTTGATACAGATCTTTGATATTCTTTGATGAATATGTCCGGAGAACTTGGGAAGACTTGGTGCTTTGCTAGGAGTCGACCTTGTCTCGTAAATCGGTAGAACGTAGTACTTGGTACGTACGTGATTCAGATACTCCGACGACCGTATTTACTGCCAGATTATCCGGGGATCTCATGGGTCGCTTCCCGATAATCCACCGATGACGCACAACTCGCACTCTTGAATAATCTGGGATTATGATAGAAGAGAGAGAAAATTAATCTAGGATTAATAACGGAGATATTTTATCCGGGATAAAATGTCGTCTAAAGAGAGAGAACGATTAATTTGGAATTGATCGATGAATTAATATATTCGATATATTAAATGAAATTAGATTTCAACGCGGAATTAAAATTAGATTTTATTTCGGGCAAACGAGTTAATTTAGAATTAATTCGTTAGCGACGTAAATAATAATTTCGCCAGGCGCAATTATTTATTTAAATTCGATTGAATTAACGTCGCGACGTAAGCTCTGTATTTCGGAAATATCGAACCCGAATGCGTGAGTGCACGTGGGCCCACTTTCATTTGGAAACGTGTGGGGCCCACATGACACATGTCATTCAAATGCATTGCTGTAGATAGTGTACAATGCACTCAATCTTATTGCATGGAAATTGAGTGTTTGACACTCTAAGCCATTGCATGTTTGTGTCATAAATTTATTATTAATTTAATAAATATTATGGCATAAATATAAATTGATTTTTAGTAAATCATTTTAATTACAACACAATTCAATCTCTCTCAAATTCTCTCTTCCTCTCACGGCAATGGTGGCCATTCTTCACTGGTTTTGAACCAGTTTGGGCGTGACTTTAGGGGAGCAAGAGTTGGGTTTTCATGGTGAAAACCGTAAGTGCTAGCACACTACGAGTCTTGCGAAGGTGGTAGGAGGTTCACCCATGAGGCGGGACTCATCCGACGGAGTTTGGAGCTTCGTTTTGAGACCCGAAATTCTGTTTTGCAGGGACAGTGGACTGTTGCAGTTTGGCGTGAAGGGCAGTACGTTTTTGGGCTTGATTCGTCTTCAAATCGACATAACCGATCAATGTGAGTATTCCGCTACCTCCGTTGATGTATTCACGCATTATTTCATGTCTTGATTTGATCTTGGGACCTTAGAATAAACCAACAATGGCATCAAGAGCTAATGTTGCAAGCATGAAATTTGTAGGGCTTAAAATTTGGGTAATCTTGTTTGAGCATGATTTGAATGAATTGAATGTTTGAGTATGCTTATAACATGTTTAAATTCATTTTGGTTGGACTAATTTGATGAAAAATGATTTGGAATTATTTTCCCCAAAATTAACACCTTGGCCGAATGTTAAATGATTTTTGGGATCTTGGATTTTTCATTATTAATTCATTGGATGAGTTGTAATGGAGTAGGATGATGTTAATTAAGATTGAATTGGATTTAATTTTAAATTGAACAAAAACCTAAATTCTATATGTTGGCCGAATGGTGCCTTTGCCCTAATGTCTTGGTAATTTTGGTTTTGTGACATTGGATGTGTATGAAATCAAATCGGATGGTGATTTGATGTCGATTGTAGGTTCGATTGGATCGAAACCAAATCGGACACAAAATCCCTCCTTGGCCGAGAGCATGAAAGCATGTAAATGGGTTTGATTTTTCATTATGTATGTTTGACATGTGATAATGAATTGAATATGATTAATAAGACTAATTTGGTGTTTTAAAAATATTGATTTAGTCGATTAATCATGTAATGCACTTTAGGTAATTAAATTGCGTAATTGGATTAGTGTAATTTAATTATTTAGGCTTAAATTGGATTTGGGCTCGAATTGTTGTAATTGGGCCTATTGGGCTTGATTTATCAAGTTTGGTTTAGGCCAAGTGGATTGGATCCAATTGGGGCCCAAAACCTTAACCATAAAGCCCAATTGTGACTAATGAACCTTTAATGTTTAATTGGGCCTAATGGGCCGAAATTGATTTCTAAGGCATTTTGGGTGATTCCACTATTGGGCTTTGGTTGCCGAAGCCCATGCCTAAAGAAATTAATTGAAGCCCATTAGACTTAAATTAAATTGACGTTGGACGTTAATCGGACTTTGAGTCCCGACGCAATGAATTTGGAATTTAAATCGTAAAAGGTTTATTAAATAAAAGTGTAATATTTAATTTGGAATTGAATAGTGAATTAGTATTAAATACATGTTAAATTGGATTTAATTTTGTAGTTTAATTTAATTCATGAATTCGTACTTTGAGTACTTATTCGCAAAAACGAGTTTGACTCGAACAAAATCAAATCG